>OV884009.1:73021853-73133523 GCA_930367205.1 Acanthosoma haemorrhoidale | reverse complement strand
GCCACTGAGTTAAATTTTCTACTCAACTGTTAGACCTTGTAAAACCAATTTATTAATAGAACATACAAAAGTACATTAGCAATATATACAACTTAAGCGGGCATAATAACTATTCTTTAAAGATAATCTTATAATATTCTCTACATTTAAGATAATAAGATAAATTTTATATTAATATTTGTTATAATTATTATTAGTGGGCAATTAGTCATATAACTCTGTAAACATTGCGTCGGCAGTCGAAATTGGCAAGGACAAAAGAGGAAACAAGGAGTTTTTAGGTTTTTCGAGGAAGGAGATGACGGGATCGGTTGAGTAGTTTTGGGATGGATAGGGAGCGTATGAAGAATCGGAAAACATGTTCATTACATGTCAAGGATTGGTCGAGAGTGAGGCTGAGGTTTTCGACATCGCCCGTATGTATGCTACATGTACAATCGCAAAAAAAGATTCTATCTCAATGAAATTTTAAACAATGTGTTGATTAGTGTATGTAAAAACACAATAATAAAAAACAAAACTGAAACCTGGAATATTCGGACATTGCGTTAACTCTACATATTTCTCTAGTATAGCTGTAAGGACATTCGAGATTTAATGTTCTGATTTTTCCCCCACAGTTATAAACTCACCAAAGCTGTATAACAAAAATAATTTTTAAAATATTCCAAAAACGTAAGAATTAAATTTTTTTAAAAAACAATAGAAATCGCACATTATATGGGTTCTAACGTCTATAATAATTAATTAAATTCGTTTTAATAGGATTTTTGTATGTTGATTTTTTTTATTTTTGAAGTAGCTGACACCGAGAATCCACCCTAAATTAGGGTATTGTGCTATACCATAATAATAATTACATCATTACTATAATGTTCATTCACTTTCTAATGTATTTTTTAATGTTGTTTACTTTTATTTCAGAAATATACTTTAGTTTATAATTTATGCAAAAAAGAAAAAGTTTAATACAAATTCTTTTATCTATTTTTTTTCGAAACTAAAAATCACCAAGAACAAGTATAACCTTAGCGATTGCAAATTTCAACATATTTCAAAGACGTGTTCAAAATTAGTATACAATGTAGTTCAAACATGATAAAAAAAAATAAGCTTTACCATCGGAATCATAACGCCCGTAACATTATAAAATTCTCGTTACTTTTTAATCAAACCTCGTATACAAACAGCCCAGAGATCTCCTAAATCCACATGGTTGTCACCTCTCTCGCGTGTGAAAGAGTAGCGTGCGTAGTCCTAATTCTAGTGCTTCTATCTCCCTTATTGGGCAATAAGTAATTGTGATAAACGATCTCATTCATACCGTACTTACAATTTTCATTCACTCGCTCATTCATACAGTATTTACAAACAGCCCAGAGACCTCCCAAGTCCACATGGTTGTCACGAAAGTGGAAGCGGAGTCTTGGGAAGTCGCCCACGCTCCTCCGTCAGCCGCGTCACTGGATAAGAGCCAGTGGAGGCTGACCAAGAGCGCGAGAGCCACAGACGCTCAGGACATGATTGCAGAAACTGGCCATTGTCAGGATTCCCACACTCATGTATTTATAGCAGTTTATAGGGCCACTGCCGTTTTAGTCTCCGAGGACGATTGTAGGGATGAGTGGCATAGTGTAATGACTGTACTAGGGGATTAGAGTGGTGGGATAGGTTCCTTTGGAATTTTATGAATTTGGAAGGAATGAGTTCAAAAATGTAGGATATATTAAGATCATTATGAAGGGTATTAAATCCTCTAAGTGGAAATATTAAACTAGTTACATTGAAAGTTCAGTTTCATGAGATCCAGTAGCCTCGAGGCTTATTGTCTACCATTTTATTAAAGTCGAGTGTATTACTAGGTATATGTTTAGTGCATCGTTAAATGAAACCGTCAAGCAATACTAATGATAATGGAAGCTGCTTAGAATAGAGGAAGATACAAAAACGCCTTATGAATATGAAACTGAGAAGGTCCCATGTGTCCGGGTCCTATATTGCCCTTATGTTCACTCTCGGCTATACAATAGATTCCTCTTTTATCCCTTATATCCTTTTTTTCAATTACCTTTTTATTCCTAACTCTTTAATGTACCAATGGAATAACAGATCAGGGTCTACTTTTGAAATTACAAGAAACTAGGAAATTTTATATTTCAGTCGCCTAGTTTCAAAACACATTAAGGAAATCTGAAATTCCATGTGTTTTTATAGATTTTTGTTTTTTTTGTTTCATATCCTCTTGTTACAAAATATAGATTCTACAAACGAATCTATTTATAATTGCTTCATTATATTTCCTGTACCTTGCCTACATTTTATACAGATTCTGTTTTCTACTAATGGTGATCTGCACCGTACAAAAGTATAATGATGTACATTATATATTAATGGACTGAATTTATTAAAAGTGATGGGTCTCACCTCATTTATCACCTTAAAACTAACTCACTTCTAACAATAAAAACTTAAACTAATTTTTCCCGACAGTCTGTTGCCATCGAAGTGGGAAGAATGGTGGGGTCGTATTGTTAAATACTGGGTTTGTGAGGACAACGAGTCAAAAAACTTAATGTGTCTCCGGTGGATGAACTCACCCACCGATGACACACCAAGGAACGGGTGCAGGTGGCGTTTTTGACCTCTCGAGAAAGGTATGTCGGACAGATTTTTGTTTTCTTTGAGCAGATTCAAATGTACACATCCTGTATTTTACAATTAGCAGGGACTAATACTGTAAACATTTATTATATAACAACAACAATTTGTCTTCTTAAAGGATTTAGTCCCAGGGTAATACTGGCCAGTGGGTCCATAAATCGTCATTATTTCACTCGGATATTCTCCGTAGGTTGGGCCTGTGTATCTTAAGAACAAACATGTATTTAACATAAAGTGCTTTCTTTAATATTATCAGTCCCCATGCAAAGATAGAAAATATAAAATAAAATGAAATAAGAAATTATAAAATACAAAATATGTGTATACACATAGAAAGCACATTATCTAGAATTAATGACATAAAGTGAAATAAATGTAAATAATCACAATACGAAGAAAGCGAAGCAAGAAATCTGCTTGAAAAACAAAAATAAAATACCTATACAAATACAAACATACACACTAATTCACTGTCTGGTATTTCAAAAAAAGATACAAAAAACAATTTCAAAAGATGTTAATTATTATATATTCACCTATGCTAAAATTCACTATTTTACTTCTTTAAGAATACCTGATAAAGAGATACAAAGTTTAAAGAAGACATCACTTCACCCTAACACTGCGTTATTTTTATAATTACTGAACGGAATTCTAATTCGGAATTTCTCGAATTCGGAGTTAACTTCTATTTTTCAGATGGTCTGATTGAATTTTTTTCTTCTGATGACTCGTTTCAACGAGTGTTTTCCCTGTAAATTTATTTTTTAAAGAATCATTTTGACTACGAGAATTAATGTTAAATGAAAAAAAAATTAGCTTTATTCTTACTTTTTTGTCTTTAAAAGTAATGTGGAGTTACGATTGATATTAACTTTAATTGAAAATAAACTCGTGAATGTTAATGTTATTTTGTTTTTTGGAGTATTAGTACTGAAAAAAAAAAAAAAAAGAGAGACATTTTACGTAGGTATTTTTACATGTCAGATTATAAGCTTCATGTCTCTCCAATTAATCTTTTTATTCACATATTATCCTCTTAAGTATAAACACATATTACCATATTAATAGATAGAATATCTATTTCTAATTTTATACTATAATATATATTTATATTATATTAGAAATTATCATATATTTTATAAAGTTAAATCTATATTTATACAACTTCATAACTCGTTTCAAAGAGGATTTTCCCTGTAAATTTATTTTTTAAACTATTATTTTGACAACGAGGATTAATAGTGAATGAAAAAAAAATTTTTCTAAGGTTTTATTCTTAGTCTTTTGTCTTAAAAAAGTAATGTGTAGTTGCGATTGAAATTTAGTTTAATTAAAAATACTGGATTTCCTGCTTTTGTGGATTTCCGGATCAAGCCAGTAATTTATTCTTTGGATGTTGACTATCAAAAATATAATAACGTATGTAAGAAAAGTCGTCCCCATATCCATTAAAATTGAAGTAGTGCAATTTGACCAATACGTTTTCTCAAGTCGTTGTTTGGAATCTAGTTAAAACTATAATGTTTATACCATGATGCCATGATTATACCCGAAAAATTTTTTGAGACAGCAATACAAATTACAAATTTAAGGTCGCTCTCTGTTTTCAATATTTTAACTGATTTTGGTTTGTGTTAGTTGATTTTTAGAGATGGTTTGATAAATAAATAAAGTATTTTTAATCAAAAAAGTCCTGTAGTTTATTCTCATTTATTTAATTTTTAAGCAATTCATGCCGCGCCACAGTATCATTTTTCTTCACTTTTTACCTAATTTATTTGACCTGCATGAATTTTAAGTATACAATCCAGTTCATAATCAATTCGAACTATTTTATTTTTCAAAAATAAAAAAAATTAGTTAGAATATAGTAGTATAAAACTGTATTGTTACAAATTCAAATCAATTTATTTCCGATATCTACATAATAAAAATAACTGTAGGCTAATATGTAATACATCAAGTCTAAGAACAAAACAAACTAGGATCTCTGGTGGTTATGAATAATGTTTTTGTTGGAGTACACCAAATTTTAATTTCGGAAAAAATATAAATAAAAAACCTAACGGCAAAAATCAAAAATTAAATACATAAAGAATACATGCAAATAAAAGAATATTTCTTCAGTTAGTTTTGTTGCCATTGATTTTTAATTTTCACTTAAAGAAACGTTTATGTAACTTACACAGAGCATATTAAGTCATTTATTTGAAAAATTACAATTTGCTTGCACAGCATTATTAATTAGGGTGTAAGAATGCATTCATAATTATGTACAATGCCCATTTACACAATATTTACATAAAAATTCTGCCCAAAACCACCACACCTAAGGCAACTGGCAAGGAGAGCAAGCTGGTGTGAGGGCAGGAAACAGAGTGGGGGCTCCTCCCGGTCTCCCTCTCCACTCCCGCCCGTTTCACCATGTGTCGATACAAGAGAAAGGAAAAGAGAGCCACAGGCGCTCAGGACATGAGTGGTGATGGTGGCCAATGTCAGGACCCAATGGCATACATTTCTATTTACAAGATTTCAAGGCCACAGCCGTTTTAGGCGAAGGAATAAACTGATAAAGAATCAGTAGAGTATTTAATTGACAATGGTAAATAAATGTTGCCAAAAAAAAAAAAATATCAGTGTTTCCTGGTAAACCAATTTAACACTTTTGTGTACCTTCCACTGTGCATTCATGGCCAACATGGTTGAATGTTTATTGTGGTTGATGCGGATGGTTGGTCCCGTTTTCCCCATCTGGTAACTAGAATGAGATCAAACGTGTACGCTTGCATCACACTCGCTATGAAAGCAAAGCTTTTTAAAAATGAAAGTGGTTAACTTGGGTTAAACGGTGGCTTTCGAAAGTTATTTTATTTATTAATATTATAGTTATTATTTATTGACCGGACTAACATCAGAACCGATTGACGCACACTATCCCTTGAAGTGGACAAGGAAATGTATCCGTAACTGATGTACTCGTCTTCACCTTTTATAAAATAACAACAGTTATTCTAAGTACGAAACTGTTTCTCTAATATTGTTGTTTTCCAAATGAGTTCTTGACCTACCCCTTGAGGAAGCCACTCATTTTGGGCATTACCTAACATCAGCCTCTTAGTGCAACATTTTCATTTATGGCATAAACTGCATTCATTTAAACCTGAAAATGAGATAACTGCATCGGTTTATTCATTGTTAAAATTAAACGGGAGGGCACTGAACCTTGAATCCGCAAACAAGGGAATGTTAATTAATTATAGGTCAAATTCACATGGAATATGGTGAAAAGTGGTGGGGAGGTGATGGAAGTTCGGAGAACACGCGACGGAGGCGGAGAGTTCACTGTCCTCGATCGTAACCGACCACTTGTTGCACTTCTAAACATCCAGCTTCCAAATTTCTCCGCCTCATTCTGACCTCAGGGTTTAACAGCCAGTCATTTAATACGCCCTGACAACAATGGGCTTATTTCAACCTGCCCCCTCCCCTTCTTAAAATATTCCATTCTTTTTTAAAACCGTGGGGTGTCATCGAACCGGGGTTCTCCGATTTAAGAAGCCCTTTCATTCAGGTCGGATCCTGCATTTAAATAATTGTTCTTGATGATTGTTGAAGATGCTTCTGATTTACCAATAAATACTTTAAACTAATACTTATTTAATCAACTCTATATGTATATATACAAGAACACTACTTGTTTCTATCTATGTAGTTAGAATCAAATAATTTATTAAATGTTAAAATAAACAAATAAGTTCTATCAAAAAAAAAATGAATAATACCGTAGAAAAAATGCGTCATTTGTTGGGTATAATTTGGAAATGAACACAAAAAATCGACTGACCGGAAAAGTTCATTGTGACAAACTGTTTGTTGCAATGTTAGCCTGTCGGCAATCCGCAACAACTAGACTCTTTGTAGATGCTGAATAACAACTGTTTGTTTAAGGAAACAAACCATTACCTTGATACGAATTTACAACTTCGCACTAACGGTTATTTCCATTGATTTATTGCTATTTAAGAATGCTTTGGAATAAAATGGTTGGAACTGTACCACTGTTTGAGATCATTCAATAACCGATTGACTGGCAACCGTCTTTAACGTCTGATATCTGGCTGAATACACTCAGCCGTTTGGTAAGTGCACACAAACACTTAAAATTTTCCATAAATCAATGCCTCATAAAACCTCTTTTTTTTAATGTGTTTCCCGAACAATGATACTATATATAATTAACATTAATTTTATTATGTGGTTTGCGATGTAACTATGCGACTGTACACTATGGTATGCTAAACATGGATTGAGAGATTTTTTTTTGGAGGAAGCGTTGCTATTTATTATTTGCAACATGTTCTAAAACAAAATTAAAATTATATACATGCATACGATATTCATTTTTTTTAGGAAAATCTATTATTTCGACAATAAGTTATTGTGATCGTTGTTCTCATTCGTACAATATTTAGAGGAAGAGGTGGTTCAGGAGATCGGAGGGATGAAATATTCCAATTAACGTACCTACGAAATTATTTTCTTTTACATTTTACCACCCTTTACTTTCTTTATTTACATTTTAAAAAAATACAATTTAGGTCGTAATTGATACCAATATAGGGTGGATTATTGCTAAGTGCAATATTAATTGGTTTTTAGATGACAATTCAATTTTTGGCTCGGGGACATTTCGTTAATGAGATATTTGGTCTTGCTGCATTTATTATTTTCATGGTTAGTGAATATTGTCAACGATTATTGAATATTATTCCCTCTAGTTTTATTTTATTTCAATAGATAATTGTTAATGTTTTGCTCATTTGTTCCTATAATCTATTAGTAATTGTGACTATTATGCATGAACATGCGTATATTACTGTGTCCATTTTATAGTTATTTTTCTATTAAATTTTTATGGAATATTAATATATAAGTATTTTAGACACTGTATCATACTAAAGAAATCTAATATATACATTAGAATGAAATTTAACATAGTTATCACTCAATCTCCTATTTGTTCATATGTATGTTTTTCTTTATTTTTGTTTACATTTCACATTATCATAGAATAATAATTTTTATTTTATTTCAGGGGAAGGCAATGATGAGCAACCTTTTGTTTCTGGCAAAGAAAACATGTCCAACTATGACACCAACTTGTATCTCTACTCGGTAAACCTATATACTGAATTTATTTATGTTTTTAGTTACGAAAAACAATAATACTTTATAGCTTACTGAAATCATAAAAAAATGCATGAAGTAACCTTTTTATTACTTAACGATGGTATATAACCTGGTATGGCATCATAGAAAAATTGATTTTAAGTTTTATCAAAATATACTAGTTGAACTAGATGATCCTTAGACCAGTAGTCTCATTATTTTTTCACTAAGTTATTGATTTATTTTTAATTTATAAATTTTCAATATATTTTTCATGCATCGATTAGGAGATAAATTTTATTTTTGAAACATATATATATAAACTAAGTAAAGGCCCTAGAAAGTAGAGAAACAATATTAAAAAATACTTTCACTAGACTTTAAGAAAACATTCCATTTCATTTTTAGAGCCTTCTTGCTTACTGCAATTTACGTTTTTTATTTTTTGTAATTGCTACAATATTGTCTGATTTCTTTCGTTCATACTCAAAACTTTATTCGGTGGAAAATCGTATTTTTAGGATTACCTTATCTGCCGTGTCATTAACCACGGGGGAAACGTCAGCACTGTAAATCTTGAATAACTTCTGAACTGGTATTTCAATAGAAATGGAAATTTCAAAAGTTGGCGAAACGGACCCGATTATTATTTTCGTTTTTTTTTTCATTATTTCATTAATCCAAAACACTAAAGAGCAGGTCTGGAAGGGCATACTTATAAAATTTATTGGCCTGCCTATCGTACAGGTGCCATCCAATTGCAAATCAGTAACACTTCAACCCTTTGGATAAGGCGAAAATTGAAATCCATATAGATGTATAATACTAACGAGTTAGTTTTTATCAGTATCTATTGTAGATATTATATAGATCAGATCATTTACCACTGTCCTATTAAAGTGGATAGTTTTTAGCATAAATAAAATTAAAATCATATGTATATTTCGTAATTAAAATACTATAATCCGTGCTAAAAATGTTGAAGCCTTTAATTAGAGATCAACTACAAATAAGTAAACAATAGACAAAAAATATAATAGCACAATACGTTAACAATTGCAATTTTGGTGTTATGATTTCATTTGATACAACTGATTGTATATTATGCGTAGCCCATTTATCTTATTTTTATTTCAACGTAAATTCATGAGAGGGAGAAAAGAAACAAGAGCTTATTTTAAAATTTCACAAATACGTTTTACTCCTCAAATACAATAAGTTGCTGCTTACACAGCATACCAGATCAATGGCCATTATAAATATTAATACACATATATAATTATTATAAATATAAATGATGATGGATTATGATGAGTGATCATGGAATAAAAGTCTCAGAATTTCTCAATTCTCTCTGAGCGATTCCATTGTTAAAAACGTGTTTAAATGAATTTTACATATTATGATTATTTAATTTATGATAATGGTACCTTATCCTTCTGATAAATTTTATTTTTTATATGAATATTTTTATAAAGTATGTGAGAACATGACTTTAGTCCATACTTCATCATTTTTGGTAAGGGAGACTATATGTTTTATGGCAGTCTTCTTTTACCGAAGCAATTGTTTCTGAGGTAATGGTTATTTTTAAATATTTTTTTGTTTAAATTGTTTAAATATAACTTCAATTTTGTATCTTAATCATACAATTAGTTTTTTTCATAATTTAATAAACATAAATCAATTATTTTCCAATTAATTTTAGAAATATGAATATTAATAAGATGATTTATAAGTTTGAATTTTTTGACTATATAATTAGAAAAACGATTCATTTTTTCCCGTTCATAGAATTTTATATTTGACTTCTTAAAATAACTATAATTAATAAATAAAAAAACTGGCTTATTTGATAGAAATTCATGTTCGCTACCCCCACACGACAAGTATTGCAACAAAAATATATATTTTGGTGATTAAACACACAAAGCTGTTTTTCGGTGAGCTTTATAGTTTAAGTCTTAACTGGATAAATATTTTCATAAATTCGATTGAATGTCTCATTTAAGGTAAACGTGTATTTGAGCCATAAAATGAAATGTTTTTGCGTAGTTTTAGTTGAAATTAAAGACATTTTAATCTCAGACATGGCCTGAACGGACCTGAAGCAATTGAATGGACAAGGGGCATCTAACAGTAAAACTTGAAATCGATTTTTCCTTTAAGATCGATTTCAGTCTGTAATAATAAGCTAAACTAATTATGTGAAGTTTGATCACACAAGTAAGGGCTGCAAAAAAGTTACAAATACACCTTTCCTGACAGTTTTAATGATTTCGCGTAATTACAGTTCAGTGCCGACACATATCTCGTATAATTATCAAGACTTCGAGGTCAAAAGCTTGATACCCTATTTGATATGGTGGACAAATATTACAATGGTGATTTTTAGTCGTCTATAACTTGATAGTTTTTTATAAATTCTTTATTGAAAAAAAATTACAATTTGCCTTTTCCAGCATTAATAATTGTGCTGAGAGATCATTCATACCTTATATACAATTCCATTCATACCTATATACAGTCCATTCATACCTATATACATACAGATTCAGCCCAGGAGCCCCCCCGCCCCCGAAGCCAATCCCCCAGCAAGCTGGCGGAAAGGCCGGAAGCAGCGAAGCTCCCCCCGCCCCCTCTCCGGCCGTGGCACCATCCGGCGCAGGCCACAGAGAGGGCAAGAGAGCCACACACGCTTAGGACATGAGTGGGGATGATGGCCAGTGCCAGGACCCCATGACATAGAATGTCTATTTATAATAGGTCGCGAGGCCACCGCCGTTTTAGGCGTCGAGGAGGATTGTAAGGATGAATGTTACTGGATATGGAGTCGACCAAAGGATTCGGATGTGCGGAAAGGTTTTGGTGAAATTTGGAAAATCTTGAGGGTATAAGATCGAGGACAGTTGGTACATGGAGATCTCTGTGAAGGGATGAGTTTTTAATATAAAAGGGTGCGTTGACTATGGTTCTGAGGACTTTGGATTGGAATGTTTGGATACGTTTGATGTTCGATGGTTTGGCTGTCCCCCATAACTCTATTCCGTAAGTCCAAATTGGTTTTAATAACTGTTTGTATACGTGGAGTTTGTTTTCTAGTGTGAGGTTAGAGTTTCTGTTCAGTAGTCTGTATAACTGTCCAAACCGTCTGTTCGATTCTTGTCTTTTAAGTCTTGTGTGAGGGTTCCAAGTCAGTCTTTTGTCTAGATGAAAACCTAGATATCTAACTGTATTGGACATGGGAAGCGGAATTGAATTGAAGGTTACGGACGGGCAGGATCCTCGACGGAGAGTAAATGTGGTGTGAACGCATTTGCCTTCATTGACCTTGATGCGCCAGATGTTGCACCACTTCTCTATCTTAGTGAGGTGATTTTGGAGGTTGTAGGATGCCGTTGACGGATTGGGATGTGACGAGAGAATTGCTGTGTCGTCAGCAAAAGTTGCAAGGAAGGTGCTAGGACTTAACGGAATGTCAGCAGTGAAAAGGGTATACAGGATAGGGCCAAGGACGCTGCCTTGAGGAACTCCTGCTTCTATGGGGTAATAATCGGAGTATTCTGAACCACAACGGACCCGAAAGAACCTGTTAGACAGATAGGATTGAAGGATTAGATAAAGGGTCTGCGGTAAGGAGATTTTTAGTTTGTAAAGCAAACCTGGGTGCCATACCCGGTCAAAAGCCTGAGCTACGTCCAAGAAAGCACCCGTGCAGTAGTGTTTGCTTTCAAGTGCGGAGGATATATGGTCAACAACGCGAAGGCCTTGTTGAGCAGTGGAGTGTCTGAAGCGAAAGCCAAATTGATGGTTAGGAAGAAGGTTTTTGGATTCAACTATAGGCAAAAGGCGTTTGAGTAGGATTCTTTCAAAAACTTTTGAAAGGATTGGAAGTAGACTGATTGGGCGGTAAGATGAGGGATCATTTGGGGACTTTCCAGGTTTCTGAAAGAGGACGATAATGGAATATTTCCAGAGAAGTGGGTAGTGGGTGGTTCTAAGGATACAATTAAATATATAGGTGAGGAAAATTATTGCTTTGGGTGGGAGTTGTCGAAGGATCTGAGCAGTGAGAAGATCGTATCCAGGAGATTTACGGAGTGGTAGGTTTTTTAAGTGGTATTGGACCTCGGAGGGATTGACTGCCTTTGGAGGAAGTGAAAGAGGAATCGGAGAAATAAGGAAATCTTCGACCTTCGTATCGTGGGATGGATTATGCTGGTTGGGATGAGGTGTGAAAGTATGTGAGAGGTGCTGTGCGAATGCTTCAGATCTCTCTCCATCTGACGCAGCCCAGGACCCATCGCCACGACGAAGTGGATGTGATACATAATGGTATTTTAGGATATTTTGGGTAGCTCTCCAAAGAGAGTTGTCCTGAGTGGATAAAGAGGATAGGTAAGAATTAAATGTTTGGGATCGGAAGGTTGCCAACTCTCGCTTTAACAATTTACAGTTTTGATTGTAACAGCGGCGATCGGCAGGGTGTCGGGTTCTTTGCCATAAGGCTTTGGAGCGGCGTTTGATGTGGATAAGGTCGAGTAGGTTTTGAGGTAAAGAAGTTTTGTTCTGGGCATACGGGGAAGGTCGAGGCTTTGAAGCATTCCATGCACATTGTTGGATTAAGGTAGTAAGGGAATGTACGGCATGGTCTAGATCATGAGGTGTTTTTAGGGTAACTTTGAGGTCAATGGAATTAGTTAGAAGTTCACGGAAGTGGTCCCAGTCGACTGGACCTCTGATGAATGAGGGAGGAGGTAGTTTGGGGATGGGGTGTAACGAAAGAGTGAGGAGTAGAGGGCTATGGTCGGACGACAGGTCATCGAGCCGTGTAGTGGACGAATTTATCGATCCTATTCCATGGTGGATGAAGAAATCAAGGATGTCAGGATTTCGATAGGGATCTGCAGGCCAATAGGTAGGAGTCTGAGGAGGGAGAGGGGTGGAGTTTGTGGATAAGAGTGCAGATAACAAAGCTCGCCCTCGGGAGTTGGTGGTTCTAGAGCCCCACTGTTGGTGCTTTGCGTTGAAATCTCCACCCACAAGGTAGTGATGTCCAATTGAGTTAAGAAAGGAGGTAAATTGTGAGTTGGAAATAGACTTGTTAGGTGGACAATACGCTGCAGCTATGGTGAGGGGGAAGGAAAATGTGCGGATTGACACAGCTGTGGCTTGTAGGAAATCATGGGCAATCAATGGGACGATGTGGTGGGAAAGGGAATAACTTGATAGTAAAATTGAAATATTGTTGGTCAAAAAAACAAAATATTTATTTCACAACCATTAAATAAGCTATTAAGAAACTCACCCGGGAGTAACTCTCGATAGTGCTTTTTACATTATACATCTATTCCAAAAATTTGCTTTAGTGTATAATCCATATAAAACATTTTAGTAGGTAATCATTTAAAAAACAAAGCTTGTAGATATTTTTAAAAAAAATAATTGCAAGGCTACTGATCTTCGTATGAGCTATTTGTAATTAGATGGACAATAATAATTCTCCTAAGTTTTCCAAAATCCACAAGGAACTATCCCGTCTTATTGTCAACGCTAATATCAGAAGGCAGCGGGGGGGGGGTGAGCATATGAGCCTGACTTATTGCCAACCCCAAAGAATGACACTAATTTCATTTTATGAGTGGAATGTGAAAATTTGCTTTGTGTGAATTAGAAGAGTAACAACTGGAAAGTAGTTTGTTTAAACATTTCAGACTATTAATAATAAAGAACTCATTTTATGTTTTAGAAATAAGCTTTAAAAGATATACTTATTTATTTGTATTTCTTGTAATAATTAACAATATATTGTACACAATAAGGTAACTCCATAATTTTCCAGAAACCACTTTAAAATTTATTATTGATACTTACAGGAGGAGATGGAGGAGAGACCACGAATTTCAACCCTTATCAGTTCGCTGGCGAACTATTCCAATACTATACCAGCACCAGAAGATCCAGATGTCAAGCCACAGGCTGGTGCATCGATGGGAACACTTGTTGGAGTCTATCTACCATGTATTCAGAATATTTTTGGTGTTATCCTCTTTATTCGTTTGACTTGGGTAGTTGGGACTGCTGGTGCTGTGCAAGGATTCCTCATAGTATTGTTATGCTGCTCAGTGGTAAACCTTTCACAAATACCATAAAACTTTTTAGTATAGAACTAGGGGTAAGGGTTTGGTTGAAAGGTATAATCCCCTTTAGTCCTTCCCTGAGAAACGATATTATTTAGCTATATCATTATCGTGTCACAGCGTTAGAACATATTGACAGCCCTCCAATAAATGGTATGCCCGAATGGTTCATAGTACAAAACACGATCGTTCGTTATTTGGTTATTGAAACATTAAAAATAGTTTTTTTTCTGATTCGTAATTTGATTAAAATTGTTTTATTCAATGAAAATTTCGTATTTGAATAATTTTTCACTAAATGAATATTCTTAAAAATTGTCAATACTATGCAGTACATATAGATTAACGCACTATTGTAGTATCATTGTTATAGTGGTAATTTATCGCAGAAAAACAATTCATTTAGCGTATTTTATTGAATTAATATTTTTTTTATAAAAAAAAACTGTTAAATTCATTTTAATATAATGAACCCATACCATTGCAGGAGTTAAATAAATAATTAAATACAAAAAGAAATAGTATACATCTAATAATATTTTACATAAAGAATTTTTATATGTAGAGATAGGGAGAGATGAATATATATTTAAAGTATACTGTGTACTTGTTTCAGTGAGCTTTTAATGTGTAAAAAGTAACTGCGATTGATGCAACTGTAATGTCTTCAAAAGATTTAGCTTCATTGAGGAAAAAAACTACTTCAAATCAAAAATCAATACTAAATTAATTTAACAATGTTTGTTGTTGTTGTTTTTAAATGGGAATAATACTATGATGTCTCAACGTAGAATTTTTCAAACCCCTACAAGAATAAAAAATTAAACAAACTTTTTTTTTATTTGTATTGATTTATTATTATTATAAGTATTAACTCGAAATATGTTTTGTATATAACTGCTGGTTTTTTTTTTTATGTTTACTCAGTGAGATGGTTAGTTTTATTCATCAAGTTGTCTTCTCCATGCCATCCATATATTCTCCATGCACATGAGTGAAATCCTCCAGCCGTGTATATTTTGTGAGGCAGACAATGATTAAAACTGGCCAACATCAATAAAAATTGTATACAAATTGTATACATCTCAACTCAAAAAAAACCTCCATCCACTTAACAGATTTACTTTGCCATTCCACTGTGCACAAAAAATACTTTTTTGCCACTATGAGTCACTGACTCAAATTTTACTTTCTTCTCAATCCTACTTCTTTCTTAATCTGCTAACATATTGGATCAATAGGCAGCTTATCTTATGTTAACTTAAACTTACTCTTTTACTACAAAACTCAATTTTTTCTGAAAACTGAGATTTACTGAAGATCTCTTTAAAGAGCACTTGCTGATAAGATTAAGCCAGGTCAATGAGAAGTCGGATTAAATGTGGTGTTTTTGACATAAGAGGTAATAATTATAGAAGAAAAACATTGTTCAGTTGTAGAGAGTAAGCAATGAAGTCAAGTGTAAAAAGACTGTGTACGTCTGAGAATGAAAAATTAAAAATAAAGGAAATAGTTTGAGGATTAAGCTGAAGATGTAGGAGCTAATAACAGTAAAGTGAAAACCCTTTACAAATATTATAACACACAAGGTAGTATATTTATTGTAGACAGATTTGATATAGCAGTGGAAGTACAAGATACAATATGATGAAGAAGTCGCTGAAGTCAACCAGGCTACTAAACCAAATACCCTTTTTACCAGCTATGGTGACTCAAATAGTTATAGCTAGTTTCCATTTAGTGGAATCTTCTTGATTTTATGTTGAAGTCTAGAATCATTTTCTACTTGATGAAAAGAAGCCTTCAACAGCCGCCCCTCAACACCCCCAGCTGATAGCATAGCTCGCATTCCCCTAGGGAGGTCACAGCTTCCTCTCCACATTTTGGAAATTGAGTACATTCTGTTAATACTAGCACGGGCAGGTGGTGATCCAGTCTACAGGGGGTGATTCAGTTAGGATTCCTGTGAGGTGGCTTGGTGTTTAATACATTAATGAAGGTGGTTATTGCTTTCTTCTCTACCCATATTGATAATGAAGGATGGTGAAGCAGAGCTTCCATGGGTCGAATGGGGATTGGCTTTAAGAATCCACCTCCTGTCCTTGATTTATTTTTTCCTGTTAAGCAGGGTCAATTCTGTTTGGTTTTCATAACCGATAATCTTGTTTCTCTGCACTAAGCCTCTATAATTCTGTAGGCGTTCTGCATTCGCTCGCAGATAGTGTGCAGTAATGAAACTTTAATGAGTACTAGTGTGCCATCTGTGTATACTTGCCAGTAAAGTATTTCATCAATGAGGCAGTGTCCATAATAAAACACCACCATTGTGAATTGAGGAGATATCTAGGTTCTTTGTAAATACTGGATGAATGAGCTAGTGAATGAAGAATTGTTAATAGGGTATGAATGAGAACATTGATCGTAATTACTTTTTGCCCAGTAGGGCAGATTGTAATTTTATCACAATAAAAATTTTGTTATAATAATAAAGCACCACAACAGTGGGCATATCCCACATTAATATCCTTAGTTTGATCTGCAACACTGACTGTGACTCCAGCTCCTTTGCTTAGGAGCATTAGTCTAATATAATGTATCCTTAGTCCACCCGGTGATTGTTCTGGAACAGTTAATTATAATAAGTGCCTTATATGTATTTTTTGCTTTTGCTAGGCCGAACATCCCTTCCACATTGAAGAAGAGCAAAGTAGTATTCTCCATTGCATTATAGTAGTATTCTGTGGACAACTGTGTGAGTGGCTGCTCCTCCTGGTTGATTGATGACTCTCTCGAAGTGTTTCCTTATATTTCTTTTGGTTTGAATGCAGTGTGGAGTGCTGAGATTTGTGTGTTCTGATGTGGCCACTCACCATTTTCGCCACCACTTTTAGCAGGAAGGAAGTCCGACTAATATGCCGGAATGCCTTAACTATGGTATTGCTCTCTTCCCTAAATTTTTGGATGATGATTCCTTTATGTTATGCTTTATGCCATGCTTCCGATTCTAGAATGGTTTCTATCTCTTCTTTTACCATCAAAAGTATGATAGTGGATTTCTTGGAGTGGTGGATTTATTTGATATCCTGAGTGAATGACATGTCATTTACGATTCACATCACTACCTCCCAATCTATAATGGGCATCAGCTCTTTCCTCATTTTTAAAAGATGTTGCCAGTATATGACAGTTAGTCTCTGCAGACTTACTGGTCCAGGCACTGTCTGGTCTTTCAAGAGAGTCGATTAAATCTTTTTTAACTTTCACGGAGTACTTTGACATTCCTGGGTGAGTCTTTAAAAATACCTTGCTTCTAGTAGTACTTCTGCCTACCATCCCTCTTAGGTCACCTGATTTCTTTCTTTCATTCGATGTGGGTGGTATCAGCAGTACCGGGAATGCTTCCTCGAAGACCGTTGTCAGGTGTGATTTTTATACCCTCACCCTACTGTCAAGCTCCTCTGTAAAGGAAATGTTTGCTGTGATCACAGTGACATGATTCCCTATAGGGGTTCTTAATGTTTCCCAGTCTTAATGGCTTTTCGGTGATTTTATATAGGTATCCTTCAAGAGTGACAGCACATAGCTAGTCCATTCCAACCATTTTATAAATGATTCCAGAAGAATCAACATTTTTTGAGATTTCAATCCATGGTAAAAATCCCCTTTCTTGGCCGTCTAAAACTGGCCTTCATGTCCCCTAAAAGTTTTGACGATTTATTAATTGTTCAAATCTCTTTTAGACAGCATTTGACCAAAATTTTATGAGGCAATATAACTGACACTACTTCTTAAGTCCTTGGCCAGTTCATTTTTAATGTAATCTTATTGACTTTGTTACATGGCTACTTCCTTGTATTTTGGTAGTTGTATATCTTAGTAAAAAATATTTAGTCTGGTACCATGTCCCCTATGAATAACTATAAGGTTAGAGAAAGCAAGAAAAAAACGGTTGAATGATGTAGTTTTGTGGGAACAGCCGACAGAGGGATCTTATTTCCCTTAACTGAGAATTTGAACTGTTGGGAATTTCAAGAGGTGGGAGGGGGTTATATGTAATAGTTTTAAAAACCTATGATCCAAAAAAAATATACAGGAAGGGAATAGCAACCTTAACGCCTTCATGTAGAGATATGAAATGCAGAAGTACCCTGGAGAACCAAAGATAAATCTCACCAAACAGTTCATGACTCTGTTAAACCTGTTCCTAAGTCCTTCCGAGAGAACCCTGTATATCACACAGTCACAGTCAATTAGGGGATAAGTGAGGGAGCATACCAGGATTTTATGTGTAGGCTAGACCAAGAGTTATTGAATATGTTAAGATTACCTATTGGCCCTTGGTAAATTCAGTGGATACATTGTCTAGAGAGCTATTGATCAACAGTGATACCTAAGATTATAAGAACAGTGTAACAAAAAGTGATAAAACGAACGCTAATTTAGGGTTTAGGCAGAATAGAAAAGAGTTTAATCTTAATTTATTCCTGTCTGTCCAAGCACTTATTCCATTTAGTTATTCCTGAATCTTGAAAAACATTGCCAATAAATAAGACCAGGAAAAGGAAAATATATAGTATAAAGTTATAAAAGTGCTTAAAATAATGGATTTAGGGAGTTCATGAAATGAAATGCAAAATAAACTTTATTCTAGACATTAGCCCCCTAAGAATGACACTCGTTTAGGGCAACAGTCTGGCCAATGGATACACATAATAACAACTAATTGCATTTTAGATAAAACAAAATCCAAAAAACAAAACAAAAAAGCTTAATTCTATTCCGATGACTCTCGAAATAGTAACATAGATTGAGAGGAAAGAAGACATTTTTAGACAGGATCTGAAAACTGAGAGGGAAGACGAATGAAGGATGGATGGAGTTATAAAGTTCCAAAGGGTGTATGCATGGGGGAAAAAGAGGGTCTTCAGAGTAAGCTGATCTGCGTACAGAGGGTAGAGTAGAGTTTGGATAATCAAAATCTTTTGTTGCGAGAATGGATGGAGGATTTTCCTTTAAGAAGGTAATATGTATAATGAGGTTTTAGCTGATAAGTCTTGGTAGAGGAAGGTCCCAATGAATAATTACCGTCTGACCGAGGGCAATATTCATATACTAGTGGGTTCCATTACCTCCTTTGCCTTGTCAACACCAATAACACTGCAATGTGTTACATTTTTATGATTTTACTACAAACACAGTCGAAATAGTACTTGAGTGGAAACTAGAAGGCCTCAACCTCAAAGCCTGACCTTAACTCAATTATTTGCCTACGCCACAAACTATAGACAATTTTCACCAGTGGTTTTGTTTATCACAATGGAAATATGAATTATTTTTGTGCTTATTCTATCAATAAACAACAAGGAAAGCTAAATGTAACAGTAATATGCTTGTTAGTTCCGTTGCCCTTATGTACTCCCATTGAGGGCTGAAAAGTTCATGATATGATATTATTGAACTGCCTTTTTATTTACAATGTCTTCGAGAGCTCTTTTGTTCATGTAAAGTATTTCTTATAATAAATAAATAAACTAAAATAATATGATTATAAAATAAATAATTTTAAACAATGATTGTTAGAGCATCAATGGTCCAACAGTATTGTAAATCTTAACAAAAGAAAATTGATAATGATAAGTTTTTGTTTATATTTTAGACTATGCTTACTGCCATTTCAATGAGTGCTATTGCAACAAATGGAGTGGTGCCTGCTGGTGGTTCGTATTTTATGATATCAAGATCTCTTGGCCCAGAGTTTGGAGGTGCTGTTGGAATGCTCTTTTATACTGGAACAACTCTAGCTGCAGCAATGTACATAATTGGTGCAGTTGAAATAGTATTGGTATGTTTTTCTTGTACATTTTCAAATATTTAATTATTCTATGCTTAATTATAATAAGTAAGGAATTTCTGCCTGTAATTAGTAAAAGAGCATAAAATATTCAAATTTCATTTAAAAAAGTGCTATAGTAAATTATGATAATGGTCTTACTAAAGCACTGCTAAACTGACCACCAAACTTTCCTTTATCTGATATTTAATTATTGAATAAATTAAATTAAACAAGAAAGTTACTATTCGTAGTATTGGGGGGAAATATTAAAAAAATCTTTATTTTATGTCTGGGGTGTTTTGTTAATCATTTCTCAGTGGTTCTGTGTCAGTGTAAAAATCATATCACTCCATAATCTATTTTTGCAGCTAGAAATTTACATGATCCTTAGATCTGGCAGCATTTTTCCAAGCTCTTGATAATATAATAGAAAGTGGTGTGATACAACCAATAGAGCTTGCTGATGGGTGCATCTAATGAGGATTAAAACTTCTCCAGTCTCCTGAGCTCACCCTTTATGACACACAAACTGTATGTGGACCCAGGACGGTTCGGAGGGACGAGTCCCAGAAAGGTTGTTCCCAGGACTTGGGAGGAATACTAGTTAATTCTTGGTGTGGTTGTTGTTTGACCATAAAACCACTTGACCATAAAAATATCATTAGAATATATATATATATATAAAAGTAAGAGCAACTCAACAAACAGACTTACTGTCATTGTCTATTTGTACTTCTTGTTGATGATTACATCCTTCTACTATTATAAAATCAAAGTATTATTTAATAGTAGTCAAGTGTCAAATAAAAGTATGGATAACTATTCATCTTTGGAATGAAAGTATTGGTACCTCCTATCTAAATACTCATACCTATTCAGGTATCGTACAAAACAGTAAATAAGTACTCAAATGATTCAACACAAAGTGATAAAAATAAAAAATATAACTGAAATAGTAGTACTACTAGTCAATATTTTCATTGAGTCAAAGTATAATAAATCAAGTCAAGTTGACTATTGAATTTAGATAATTGAATAAGATTGAATCATTTTCTATAGTCAGAGGTGTCAAGCAATAGTGACCTTTAAGAAAATTCATAGACTGCAAGTAAATAAATATAATTTCGTTTTGTTTTCTTTGATGAATATATTACTTTCTACAAAACAAACAACATTTACAGTTAGGTTTTATTTTACATAGTGCATTCTTATAGGCTCATTAGTGCATTAAAAAACAGTGTTGTATTATTTTCAGGCCATAATTGACATCTTTAAAATTATTTACTTTCCCCTTTAATGGTTTTATTATTTTTAAATGTTTGAAAATTTTTATTTCAACTTTGTTTCTTTGTTTACATATTTACTAAATAAGTAAATCAAATTTATTTCGGTGCCATGAAGAATTCACAGCACCAAATAGACTTGAATTCCTAATTCTAAAATTTTTAGACTTAAAAATGAATTTATATAATTAGTTAAACCTAAATGAGGAAATCCCTGACCCATCCCCTTATTAGCTGTCTAGCGAGTTCTTATATATTTGTGCTCTTGACATTTTTTTATGAGAGGGTTGCAATAGTTTGTCATAGAAATGACTATAGGCTGTGGATCTGAAAGTTGATAATGCTGAAAGCCATTCCTGTTTGCTAGCCTACAGTAATGCTTGAGAGAAAAATGGAGAGTTCTTACTATGCTAGGTCTGTAATCTGTTGTTCAAAATGATAAACTGAACCGTAAACTCAAGAAATTTTATTTTCCAGGATATTGGCGTTTGTTAAGAGACATTTACACGTAGATATTTTCACTGTGGTTTATTAAATAAAGCTTTAGCCTCTCTGTAGTATTTTATTGACATCTATATTGTCTTTATTGCCCAAAATTTTACATAGGAGAAACCTCTCAAAATTTAAATAAAATAATTCTTCAATAGTTATATTATTCTAAAAATTTTGAAAATAAGGAACCAAATACAATTGCTACACAGCATGCTAAAATTTAAAACATAATTTAGGTTTTAACAACCTCCAAATTTTACAGAAATAGTTTACCATATCAAAAAGAAAACTTAAGGGAGCAATTAACGCTACTCAAAATTTAAACCATATAGGGAATCAAAACAGAGCGTGGGAACCTTAATACGTTTTATATAGCAATTTTTATCAATTTGAACAAATTATAAAAAAATTTACTGTTAATCTTGTTATCTAAATTTTATTTTTGGAAAGTAGTATTAGATACAACGTAGTATATTTATTTTATCAATTATATACTTAAATAAATTTCCAGTTTTCTGATGTCTAACGAGTATCTCTGAATGTGATTTGAAGGTTTTGTTTTTTGTGGTTAATTTTAATTTTCTATTATGTTAATCTTGATTATCTTAACCAAGCCATGACTTTCCTTATGTGATATTTGTTCAGTGTATGGTTCTGGATTTGTCCTGTAGCTTTGTGCCAGAAGTAATTGTGACTCTTTCTTTGCATATGTGGAAATGAGTGTAGATTTAAGGGTTTGCATTTCTAATGGAGACTATACAGAAGAAGCGTGAGTACTGACCCCTAAAAAACACCAGTGATGATTTCGTTTAAAAACAAAAGCTCCTTTACAGTGAGAAATTAGTTAAATAAAATAATTTCAAAATCAATCAATATGCTGAAGGAATTTTAAAGAGAATCCCTGTGTACCATACTACATTCAATCCTTGTGTACATTGACAAATATACCAGTTGTAATATTTAACCATTCCTCAAACATAGCAGAAAGGAAATCAGTGAAGCAATGGTGTGGATGAGTGACTAGCATTTTCAATGTTCATCATTAAATGAAAACCTTATGGAATATTTTATTAAAAAATTGATTTAATTTGAACTTAATTTTCATGGTTTATGATTTATTAATATTTGTTACATGTTATTACCAATATAAATACATTATTTTTCAATAACTTATTTTCAGACTTACATGGCTCCTAGTTTGTCAATTTTTGGCGACTTTACTAAAGATGTAGAAATCATGTATAACAACTTTCGTGTCTATGGTACAGCCCTCTTGTGTGTCATGGGAACCATTGTATTCATTGGTGTGAAGTTTGTGAATAAATTTGCTGGAGTTGCTTTAGCATGTGTAATACTATCAATTATCGCAGTATATGTTGGAATATTCTCTAATATATATGGAAATGACAAACTCAAGTAAGAATATATTTTATTTTTCAGAATTAAATATCTTAAGGCATACGACTAATGTATTTTTTTAAACAGGATGTGCGTACTAGGGAATCGTCTATTGAAAGATATTACTCTTGAAAACTGTAATAAAGAATATCTATTCAACATTTTTTGTCAAAATTCTACATTTTCTAATTCAACTCCACCAACTACAAGCTCAACTCCAATTTGTGACCCTTATTATGAACAACACGCTGTTACTGTTACCAGAGGGATTAAGGGATTAGCAAGTGGAGTATTCTTTGGTAAGTGATAGCATTATATGTTAAATTAAATAATATTTTTAGATATAATTTAGCTATTTATAATATCCATACATATTATATTATAATAAACATATTCAGTGTGTTTCCTAAAGTGGATAAAAGAGGATTTCTCCTCCAAGAAAAATTTTGATCCCTCCAGTTTTTGATCAGGGTTTTCAAAAATCACATCAAACAATTTTCTGCCATTGAAAAAAAGTGTGGAGAAATCTACTTTCACTTACTTCATTAGACACACGGTTATTAACATTCATAATTATTATTATTATTATTTAGTATTTGTAACAATATTATGATTTGATTAACATGTAATTATTTTATTTGAATAGATAATATAGGTGATTTCTTCTTATCCGAGGGACAGTTCATTTCCACTAGTAAGACCTCAGAGGAGATAAACGCTATTCAAAATAAAATATACAATCAAGTCACAGCTGATTTCACAACTACGTTCACTATTCTAATCGGGATTTTCTTTCCTTCGGTCACTGGTTGGTACTATTGTTTTTTTACTGCTTATTGAATTTTCAAGTTTTAGTAACACTTAATATTTGAATTTGCAATTCATCTTCTTTACTATGCAATAGTTTATTTGTTGCTGAAACTGGAAATTATTTTTTTTCTATCTTCCACAGAGGCTCATTTTCGAGCCATAATTTAATACTGGTTTGAAAGCAAAGCACAATGTATAATTTATTGAAAAATTTAACTTATGAAAACACTTACAGAATAATAAATCATCAACTTCAATGTAGCGCCTCATCATTTAAAATTATTATTATTATGAGTTATCATCCAGTGTATTTCAAATTAATAAGAAAAGAAGAAGGAATCATATTTTATCTATAAATTTTTCAGTACTACGATAGCGGTCATAAAAGTACTAACATCATTTAACATCATTTAACATCATTTGAAACATATATTCCTCAACATTCCCTTGTATCTATAAAATTCTCTTCAATATTTTTTTGTTAGAGGTTGAACCCCAATTCAGAATAAGAGCTTGGGCCTTGTCAGTTTGGCTTTCGAGGTTGGAAATCCGAGTCTGATCAAGTATTCTCCTTGAGAAAAATCCTTGAGAAACTTAGAGAATACAAGAGAGATGTGGATGTCCCATCTGTTCCTAATCGTCTTAAGGCAGTCTAAAACCTGTACAAGTCTGTAGAGTATCTCAACATACCAACAATTTTATTCGCCTTTCACAAATGATGATAACTGAACTATACAGTCTTCATCCAGAGAAGATTGTCAGAGGTGTTTGTTCCTAGAAGAAGAGTGATTGATGCCTTGGCATGCCTTATCTTTGACCTTGCACTGGACAATGTTAAGGGAATTGGGTATGCAGACGGCTGGCTATATCTACAACTGCACTGTCTACTGTCTATCTCTTGGCAGTGATAATATCTTGGAGATCCTTTCTGACCCTGGAGATTCCAGCCAGGAAATCGGGCCTTGAAATAATGTAAGGAAGGTCAAATTCATGGTTTCAGGTCAGGAGATTGGCCCAATGGAACAGATAAACATAGGAACATACACTTTTGAAAAAAAAATTGCAGAATTGGTTTCTTTGTGTTCACAGTTTAATGTGAAAACAATATGTCAGCAAAGATAAGACAAAGAATAATGTCAGGTAACAGGAGTTTCTTTGAGCTGAGTTGTTTCTTCATAAGTAGCTTTTTCACATGGAGGGCAAAGTTTTGGTTATATAAAGTTGTATCCTAACTTATAGCTATAATATGTGGACAATCTCAAAGCTGGATGAGCACAAACTCCTAGTCTTCAAGAGAAAAATTATGCGTCAAATCTATGGTCCACTAAAAATAGGTGAGAACAAGAAGCAGAGGAGCAGCCTTGAATGCTATGTGCAAAGAGACCAAACAGGTGATAGTCATTTGAGTGGAAAGACCTAGGGGCAAGCATGTGGCCAAGATGAGTAAACAGTATATTTCTAGAAAGACATCAGATTAGCTCACTGCTGGAGGCCTTGATTCACTTATTGATTTTTTGTATCAGTAATTTATTGATTCCACAGTCTTGATAATTTGCTGATCAATTTCAATAGGTATAGAAATAGTAATGGAGAATATTTTCTATATATATATGTAGTTATAGTATTTTAATTTATTTAACTTTTAGTTAAGGATTTTTTTTATGTATTTAACTTACTGCAATACTTGTCTAATTTATTATCACTATTACGATTATCTAAATTTTACTTATTATACTTGTTTTTATTGCATGTTACTTGTTTTAATTACCAGGAATCATGGCTGGCTCAAACCGTTCTGGAGATTTGGCAGATGCTCAAAAATCTATTCCTATTGGGACAATATGTGCAATTTCAACAACCTCGATAGTTTATCTATCTGCTGTGTTATTATTTGCTGGAACTGTGGATAATTTGTTACTTCGTGACAAGTAATATAGTACTTTTATAATATTTGAATATGACTGAATATTATAAGACTAACAGAAGTTAGGTTAAAGATCAATTCTCTATTACAGGTTTGGACAAAGTATTGGTGGTAGGCTTGTTGTCGCAAACATGGCTTGGCCTAATGAATGGGTAATTTTGATTGGATCATTTCTTTCAACCCTAGGTGCAGGTCTTCAAAGTTTAACTGGAGCTCCAAGGCTTTTACAGGTAATGTTCTGTTTGACTTATTACTAACGAATAACTTTGGCTTTCTTATTGCCAATTTTAATTACTAGTCCCAGTAGTATTTAATGAAATGTATTATTTATCATCTGTAAAGTGTTCATCACATTAATTATGAAATAACTTAATGTTTCAGGCCATTGCTAAGGATGGTATAATTCCATTTTTAGCTCCTTTTGCAGTTTCTTCTAAAAGGGGAGAGCCAACCAGAGCCTTAATTTTGACTTGTCTTATTTGTCAATGTGGAATTTTACTTGGAAATGTTGATTACCTTGCTCCTTTATTATCTATGTTTTTTCTTATGTGTTATGGTTTTGTGAACCTGGCTTGTGCCCTCCAAACATTATTAAGAACACCTAACTGGAGGCCTCGTTTTCGATATTATCACTGGTAACTCTTAATAACTTACATCCTTATCAGATATCTTCATAAATAGTGTTCAAAACTTTAGTTGAAAGAAATCATACATAAAAAAAATGAAATAATATTACATATAATTGATATTATTGTAGCAATATATTCATAATGAATAATGCATTATAGGTCACTCTCCTTTATTGGATTATCTCTGTGCATTGCAGTGATGTTCATGTCAAGTTGGTATTATGCACTAGCTGCTATGGGAATGGCAGGATTAATCTATAAATACATTGAATACAGAGGGTTTGTCAACTTTTCGATGCTCATCTACTTTTCTTTATCCAGTATTATGCGATGAAGTACTTTTTTGTATTTGGTTTATTTTAGAGCCGAAAAAGAATGGGGTGATGGTATAAGTGGTCTTGCATTATCAGCTGCTCGTTATAGTCTTCTGCGTTTAGAAGAAGGGCCACCTCACACCAAAAATTGGAGACCACAAATATTAATTTTAAGTGAGCTAACGGATGAATATATCCCAAAATATCGAAAAGTTTTTACATTTGCATCTCAGCTAAAAGCAGGTAGAGTTACATTTTTGTTCCATTTGTTATACTATTTTAAAAATGAGTATGCATTTAAAATGACACCTCAATGTGTCTTCATTAAATTTACTCTAAATATATTACATCTATAATTATTATAAAATATTTTGTAATAATATATATTTTATCTATAGCTGTCAATTGATTGAAAATTTGTAATAACTTTCAGGTAAAGGTTTAACTATATGTGTAGCTGTTATACCAGGAGAATTTTGTCAATGTGCAGGTGAGGCAATGGCAGCAAAAAGAAGTTTAAGGAAAATTATGGATGAGGAGAAAGTTAAAGGTTTTGTAGATATATTAGCAGCAAATAATATTCCTGAGGGTATTAGTCATTTGTAAGTTTCTTGAAATATATTATTTTATTCATAATAAATTTAAATAGTTAAATAATAATAAAATATGAATAAACGTACATGAGTTTATCAAAATTCTGTCTAAGTAAATGTTATATTGATTTAAAATTTTGAATCGTAAATACTATTGTCCTATATACTCACATTAATAATTATTATATCAATTTAAACCAACTTATTAAGCAACACTTTAACAAAACTTTTAAGGCTGATGGCTTGGAGCTAAAAAAATGAATTATATCAATTATGTTCTAGACTAACTATTAAATTCCTGTTAATTATAAAAATTATTTTTAGATATTGTTTGTCCTTTCCTCCATACATAAATTAAGGACTCTTATGCTTTTGAATATTTTATTATATCTACCTATAATACCAGTATTGTGTACAATTTTATTTAATACCAGAACTCGACAATTTCTATATGATACTACAGGTTGTTACCTGTACAGCCCAGCACTACAGCTCAAAAATAGCCACGGCCTCTGTAACAATGTTTATCCATTTATTTCTAGATCTAACCTTACTCTACTAGTTCTGATACCCTACAGGGTATAATTACCCTGGGTACACTCCAAAATAAGACTCCAGCTCCTATACCTTGTACCCACCACTTCATTGGTTTTCTTCTTCTTTTCAGTGATCTATTGTTCCAAGCATGATAGCTTTCAGTTTTCTCTCCTCAGGCATTCTCTGTACATTACATATTCATTATATTGTCTGTGCTCTAATAAAGCTCAAAAGTTCTTACCTATTAAGTATCCCTTCAATCTCTATTTTATTCGAAATTTTCTATCATTTTTACTACTTTCCTCTCAAATACTCCTAATATTTTTATATCAGCAACTGGATCAATGTCCAATTATCTGCTGCATGGTGGTCCACTCCAACGTTTCAGTTTTATTTTTGTAATTTCCCTCCGACACATGGACCTAAACAGTTTGTTTGTTTTTTAGGCCTATGAGCCAGACTATTAGTTTTATCTATGATACACTCCAGCTTGAATTGGCCTATAAATAATTCTCCTTTTCAAGTTATAATTCGTCGTAGCTAAGTGAAAAATGTAGTTAAACAATACAAAAGTATGTCCTTGTCGTAAGTCACAAGATATGTCAATGACTTTAATTATACTTTTCTCCACAGCAGTCATATCGCTAGACTCTTTCAATGTCATGAATAATCTCCTTAATTTTTTGGGGGCTCCAAAATCTCTCATTCATGGACAATAGTTACTTTCTACAGATACTTTTAAAGGCTAGGCAGAAGTCAATAAATAAAATATGGATATTAGTGTCATGTTTGTAGCAATTCTATAAGGTTTGGCATATAATAAAAATATGAACCATTAGGTTTCTTTATCGCCTGAATCCCCTGTAATAATTTTTAAGAATTTCCTCCTCACATACGTTCACCCGCTTGTAGCATGTTTTACCTCTTTATACTTGTAGCAGACCTTATTTTCTTTGTTTAGTATCTTTTTATGTTAAAACCAGTCTCGATTTCATTCATGGTCTTATATTTGTTACAATTACATTATGTAACATCTATATCAGTTTATGGCATAGCACATGATTATTATTTTCATATATATTCTTATAATTATCATGTAAGCCCCATCCCTTAAAAAGTGTTAAAGGAAAAACTTGAATGTAGCTTTTAGTGGTAATTTTATTTTATTATTTGTTCAATATGTAAAAATAAAAATAAAATAAAACACAAAAACCTTTTGTATTCATTAGTGTTTTATGTTTGTTTCTCAAATCTATAACTACAAAGTTTTCTTATAGAATTCAAACCACTGGCCTTGGTGGAATGAAACCCAATACAGTAATACTTGGTTGGCCATATTGCTGGAAGCAAGCAAACCATGAACGAACATGGGATACATTTTTGAAAACTGTTAGAAATGTAGCTGCAGCACGGATGGCATTGCTTGTTCCCAAGGGGATTAATTTCTTCCCTAATTCAACAGTAAAGGTATTCAAAAAATAATGCACAAAGTATTATTGGATCATCTAAAAATTCCCATGAACTTCATAAATTTACAAATAATTCTAGATGAATGGCAACATTGATGTGTGGTGGATTGTTCATGATGGTGGGTTACTGATGCTTCTACCATTTTTACTGAAACAACATCGGACATGGAAAAATTGTAAACTAAGAATTTTCACTGTTGCTCAAATGGAAGATAATTCTATTCAAATGAAAAAAGATCTTAAAACATTTTTGTATCACCTGAGAATTGAAGCAGAAGTTGAAGTTGTTGAAATGGTAATTATTCTCACCAACTTGATATGTTTCATTTTAGTTTTATGACGAACTTATAAATTTCATTATAACTTATTTCATATCCGGGATTTTCCCCAAGGTTCTTAGCCAACACCGATTTCACCTTATCGAAATCAAAAAATGTTAGCATGTTGTTTCAAAGCAGATTTTGATATTTTTTCACAATGTTATTACAAAAAGTGTTATAAATTATCCAAAGGGAATGAATCACTTCTAAGAAACAATTATTAATATGTATTAATTAAAAATGTATAAATTGGAGAGACTTAAGGGCTATGCTACAACACTACTTTGCGATAGAACATTGTCTCTTTTTGAAGTATTACCCCCAGAATTATTACAAAGTGTTTATAACAAGCAGAATTAAGGATTTGCCAGTAAGACTGTAAGGATTTGTAACTGGAACTGGATTTATTCAGACAAGACTTTGCAGAGCTGCAAATAGTAATATGGAATAGCATGCCACATATATCTTATGTAGCAGCTCTCAGAAAACACTTTTAATAAACATTAGAAATCTAAATACGGAATATGTCTATACAGGGTTCATTATTAAAAACATACTGAAACACGACTTGATGAGTTACTTATGCAATAAGGAAAAAATTAGTGACTGTTGCAACCAATTTGTCCTCTATCAATAAAATGATCGAGTTGACCTGTTTTTTCAACTTACACAGTATTCACCATTTGAGCTCAATTCCCTTTGAGAATTCCACAACTCAAAGTCCAATTCCATTCAAAAATTATTTTTATTGTTGGTATGGTTTGAATGGGACATGGATAAAATCTCAAAATTTATAAGATATTCTATAATTGAAAGGGTAAATCCTTACATTATTTGACTACTTGATATATCAGTATTAAAATTATGGGTTACTAAAATTATAGCAATTAATGTATCTCAATTTTTTCTCAATATTTTTTTTTCATAATTTTAAAGATTTAAATCATTGTTTTTGTAATAGAAACTCAGTTAAATTATGGTAAACTTAATACAAATATGTAAATTAAATTTCAAAACTTATTTTTTCATAGACTGACAATGACATATCTGAATATACTTATGAGAGGACTTTGATGATGGAACAAAGGAACCAAATGTTGCGAGAGCTGCGTTTAAATAAAAGAGAAACCTTAGGAATGGTAATTATTTTTTTTATGGTTATATTTTGCATAGAATTAAAATGATAATAGGGAATAACCTATAAATAATATTCCAATACCATTTATCAGGTATTATTATTAGATTAAGACAATCAAACAACTCAGAGCAATGATTAAAAAAATATTTTAAATTAAATTATTTCAAAACTTGACATATTTGACCCAGTTTAAAGCTTATTGGCGGTGATAAAGCAATAACATGTATTACAATACAAGATATTCCTCCAAGTATTTAATTCTTCTTATTTACTTTTTGTAATGGTATTCAATATGCAAATAATGACAGGGCAAGGACTTTAAACTACAGCATTCTGATTACCATACAGAGACCCTTACCCCCAGCTTGTCCTTGCCCAATATAACCCATTGTATTATCTATCATCTTAAAGGGCCTCATTAATTTCCTTGACAACAACACTATTTGTGATTTTTTTTTTTTTTGTTTGAATCTGAATTCAATGAAATCATTTTTTAAGAAATATATATATTTATATTATCAGAAGGTATTATGTTTGAATCTTTTTCCTGTCACTATTTTCCATCTCTAACCTGATATTTTTTAATTTACTTATATCTCCAGTCACTTCTTAGTTCTTTTTTCATGATTTGATAAGCTAGAAATATACAATTTTTTTTTTATTTAGTAGTGTTTAGGGATTTTAAGTTATTGGGATTATGAATCTCACTTTGGAAAAAAATAATGTGAGATCACTGAGCCTGAAGTCAGGTATTCTCTTGTCACACCTCAAGACACCTAAGAAGGAATCATTCAACTTTTTTTCTGCTAGTAGTGAATTAACTTAAATTCTAAAAATATTTTAAATGTCAAATCGAAATATGTTTACAAATAAAAATCTTGCAAATAATAAGGTATAATGGATATCAATCAGGAACACCATTCTTAACTTTTTTGAAAGTTTATACTCAGTTCACTATATTTAAATTATTAAAAATCCATGGTGCACCACCTCATGTAGAGATAAAGCCAACCAAGGCTGTTATTGTATATGGTAAGTAGCGCTTTCAAATAATAATTGTCATTAATTATATCACCTTGAAAGTGGATATTCACTTCATTGGAGGTTGGCTACTGACTAGTTTTGTAGAGAATTGACGACTTGGTGACATATGGTTTATAAACATTTATGTTTTTAGGGCAACATTTTGTCTGCTTTGGGTTCTATATAGTAATCTTATGAATTGTTGCTTCCACTCTGATTTTCATTATTTTTAATAATTTTAAACCCAAAAACACGTCTGAACTAAAAAAAAAAAAACTTTTTTTATGTAATTCCAATGTATAAAGTAAGGACTATTAGAAGAAAATATTTCAGCAATATCTAGGTGCTGTAATATTTTAGGCGAGGGGTTCTAGCTGCATACATAACCTTGATCTTTCATGGGAACCAAAGAGGGTAGGAGTTCATAATGAATTGAAAAACACAAAAATCGAGTTAACATAATTTTTTTTCTGGTGGTGAGTCTGTTGTGGGATGTATTTTATAGTTGCAATATTTTTGTCAACCTGAAATGTTTTTTTTTTATCCTGAGCGCTTTCAAAAATAAATTTTCATTCTCAAAGGTTAAACATACAATAAATACTTGATGTTAATATGCTAACATGTCATATAAGATAACTAAAATTACATCATACATAAAATTAAAAAAATTACAATTGTTAAAATATAATTAATTTAAAATTAAAATTAAATATAATTAATTTCATACAAAAGTTTATTTAAATTTTAACAGTTAAAATATCAAAAAAAAAGTCAATAAATTTATGATGAAAAATTAATAAGATGAAAATTATTGTTTTTTATGTCCAGATACATGATATTTAAAAATTTTTTTATGAAAACAATTCACTACGCAATCATACCCGAGTGTTCAATTTTTTTCTCTCTTTACCTGAGGAGTGTGGGCATGAGAATGGAGGCTGATATGTTTAGTATGTTGTAATGTTGGTTTGACCCTCTGAAAATGACAATTTATTATTAAAATTGCACGGACAATAAAAATAACAATGAAGGCAGAGGAAAATATCATATTTATAATTTTTTTTTAAATATTAAACTCTGCTAATTTAAATATTATAATATAATTATAATATATAAGAAAAATGTACATTTCTAAAAATATCTACATTCGTGTAATTAAATTTACAATAATTACAGATTACTCATTAATAAAATCTAGTTGGGATCTACCACATTCAGGCAGGTGTCAATTTCATTTTTATCACAATTTCTGTGGTTGATTGTTCTCTGAAAATTTGAACAATGAAATTTGATAAATATTTTTTTGGCAGGAGTTAATTGTTAGCCGATTTATTAGCTTAAGTTTATGTTTCACTAAAAAAAAAAATTACCCAGATAACTGGATTTCAGAATGATCAAACCCTGAAAGATTGAGCTTTTACTGTATATGTCGTTCCATTTTTAAAATATTTTTATTTATTTGTGCTAATTATGAATAGGAAGTTTCAGAATTTTTATTGTAAGTAATAACATAAATTTTCATAATCAACTGAATTTTGCACACAAAGTTGCAGTTAGGATGTTTAAGAAATAACTTTAAATTATCGCAGCAAGTAGATTTTCATGCGCTTAAATGACTACATAACAGCTCTTCAATAAGTAATTGTAAAGGCCCAGAATCATTTCATGGAATCATGTCCCTGAGTAATGGCACACTAAAGTTTTTCTAGCTGGAGATAAATTTTTAGCCACCCATTTTCAGATTAAAGGTACAATTCATGAAAATTAATTTTGGAAATAATCCATATTGAAGAATTTTAAATACATTTTTCAAGTTCTTTTACTAGTTACATTTTGTTAGTGAAAATATTACACTTCATGTCAACAATCATTTCTTCGTGCTTTAAACTAGGATTGTCAGTTTTTAAAACCATTTTTTTTATAAATGTATAAAATTTGTAAACAATTTTACCATTACTGCTATTAATATTTTTAGATTAATTAATTATTTTATTAACCTTCCATCAATTATATCATTGCAAATAGTAAATGGGAACGATTTTCCTTCCAATATATTCCTAGAAGGGCTTATTACATCTACAAGCCTACAGCTAATTCCTCCCTTAGATCAAAAATGAATTAACAGTATTAAGAATTTAAATCCCAACAAGGGAGTAGAGCAACTTTTCGGATTTGTCAAGGTTTTGCAACAAGTTCTTTTTTTGGTTTTGTAGGTATGAAGTATATTTAATAAATAAATATTCAATGCTGTTATCTAACAATTATTTAACGTGTTATGAGCGGGAATTGTGAGGATACTCTTATTTATTTTAATTTTTTTGGTTGCATTAATATTAGTGAAAAAGTATGTACATTTTTGTTGGTAAGAATCATGACCTATAACTAGCATTTATTCTTTTTACAAACAAAATTCTAAAGCTTATATTACTATTGTGCAATCCTGAGGTAAGCTACTACAAAGGCATAGAATAATAGGTATTATTGGATATTTTGCCTTTTATGACGCTGGAATAAAATCGTTGGATCTAATAATTGCTTTAGCAGTAGGATTGTCATTTATTTTAAGGTTTGCATAATTTAAAATATAAATAGAACTTAAATTATTCTTTATTATAATTAATTCTATAGCACTACTATTGTAATCATTAATACAATTTCAAGATTATATATAGGCCCAAAAATTGATTTTCAACTTATTGTTAGCCTTCATTAATCACCCACCATTAGTGTATAAAATAGTAAATAACCATAGAGGGCAATTTAAGCTGCATTCGTGTTTTCAATTATACAAACTGAAAATAAAAATATGGTACAGTGAAAAATTATTGTGAAGAATAGTCATTTATCTTAATTAGAGACCTTTACTATTTTTTATCATTTTTCAGCGTTGTGTGTATCAAGTGTGTTTATTTGTTTGTATGTTTGTTGTATTGTTTAATGAATTCTTAGTGCTAAGTACCAATTTCTTCAGCTTTTGGTAATCGTATGGATGAAAATATCGTTATTGTTAGATATTCAGTAATTTCAGTGTTGTTATGAAGTCTATTATACTTTGAACTTAATGTATTTAATATACATTTTTTTTGTTTTTCTGTTTCTTCCTTGCAGTAACCCTACAAGGATGTAATGTATTCACTATATGTAACATACAATTTAGAAACTATATTATAAATGTACACATATGTATACAATGTACTTAATAAATTGTATGGTACACATAGGTATGTATGTACATACAGCCAACTCCTGGCTCAACTTTTACTTACCAGCTATAGATGTTCATTTAATCATTTATGGGCATTTTAAATGCATGAAAATTTCATTGTTTCAGTGTTCTTCTGATTGTGCATTAGCTTTCAGTTTTGTTTTATGTCTTTTCTCAATATCTTGGCCAATATAGCAACTAAATGTGCAAAATTGAGTCGATTATATTTCATATAATAAATATTTTTGTTCATAGTAGCTTGATCATTCAGAGGATAAGTTACCGAAGGCAAATTAATGTATTTTAAAAAAAAGTAGCTTTGTGTAAGTAGAAAACTTGAATAAATCAACAAAAAAAAGTTAAAATTGGTTCAATTTTGCTCTTAACTCGACATATGTTCTCTTCACTTTGCATATATATAATATACACCCTGGCAAAAGTTTTATTAGCCTATTTATTCACTTGTAATTCTATTTAACTGTTTTCAAGCAGCTAGTTTTAATTTTACCCAATGATCCAAGGATAAACCAATAGATTTTACAATAGAATTTCCATAAAAAAATTATTAATAGATATGATGCTATTAATTACATGTCCTTGATGAATATTTTAGTCACATATATTATTAAGATTAGTTATTTTAGGGTACCAAGATTATTTTTATATTTTAAGTGACATGTAAAAAATATTTAAATAGATTAGTTGATGTTAAGAGTTTTGTCATATCCTTATCACTAATAACTATGAGATTTTAAAGTGATACTGAATTACCTTATTCTAAACAGGCAGAAATAGAGAAATACTTCCTTTGATAATCAGTTGCTGCTTTAATGAATAAACAAGAGAAAAAAAATTATGTAACTGATTAAAGTCAAGTGAATAGACATTTAAGAAAACTGTATCCAAGCTTTTGGCCAGGGATGTATAAATGTAAATGCACCAATATAAATCAACAACTTATTTATAAGTTTATATATACAATAGCTTTACAAAATATTTTAATTATTTCTCATTTTTTGAAAAACTAAAAAATCATTCACGCAGAAAATATTTAATGTATATAACCATCACATTTTTGAATGAATCATTATTTTTATTTATATTTAAGTAATCATTTTCCTATAATTTTAAAATTCTTACAGGATTTTAATAGAAAATATTATTTCTTAGATGCATTAATTAAATGTCCATTTTGGAGTTGCAAATTCACATGTGAGAAATGATTGAAGAGTTTATCTATATCACTTAATAAACCTCAAAAGTATATCATGAAACAAGTATTTTTTAGTTGAAACTTTCTTAAATATTATATTGTGAATATAACATATTATAATTACTAATGAGGAATTTGGCAATTCATGTATCACGTAGTCAAAGGAAAGGGTTCCGGTCTGAGAACAAAGCTCTCTCTCCCTCCCTCTCTCTTCTCTCTCTCTCTCTCTCTCTCTCTCTCTCTCTCTCTCTCTCTCTCTCTCTCTCTCTCTCTCTCTCTCTCTCTCTCTCTCTCTCTCTCTCTCTCTCTCTCTCTCTCTCTCTCTCTCTCTCTCTCTCTCTCTCTCTCTCTCTCTCTCTCTCTCTCTCTCTCTCTCTCTCTCTCTCTCTCTCTCTCTCTCTCTCCCCCCTGTGTTAATATTTCATGCAAATAAAATTTGTTCTATGATTGAGAATGTAGAATTTTAAAATTTGTGTGGACATAAAGTTAGTCAAAATATGTTTACGTAATACTTGAATGACCTTTACTTGAAGCATTCCGATTATTTTTTAATCTGGAGGAAGTCTAGACCAAAGATTTTTTGAGTGATTCTTAATGAATTTATAATTTATAATTACACACCATTGTTTTATATTATGATAGTCCTATGAAGATTTCATAAGCCTAAGTAAAATGGTGTAAATTAATTGTTTTAATATATTATTTCTTAGATGTTTAAGGTTTAAAATAAAACATACATAAAGGGATTAGGCATATGTGTTGATTTTGCAGTCAAAATCCAAGGAAAACAAAACAGAAATTGACTCATTTTATTATTTTTAGTTTATTTTCAAGTTATTGCTGGATATTAAGGGGTTATTGTGTATTTAGAGCTTTGTTTCTTTATATAATTGTTATCCATTTTTTTATTATATCAAAATTGGTAAGTTTGAGTTAGTTGTTGAAAAATGTTCTTCAAAAGTATGTTTATAATATTATTTTTTTGTACCAAAATTGTTGAAAAAACTCGTATTTAATGTGAGATAAAAAAGTTAATACAACAGTGAAATATCACTATATTTTTCACAAATTTATCGCCAAACTTACGTTATTATCAGATTTATAAAATAATATTATTTGGGAAAATAACAAGTAATACTTTCTATTCTCTGTATTATTGCATTTCAAGGTTGACTACAATGAGATTCCTTCTGAGGAGAACATGCCTTTGGTGCGTTTTTGCTCTGTGAACGCTTTGAACTTTATAGTATATTTTTGTTTATGGAGCTTTATTGCATGTTTGATAGCATTATTTTTATTCTAGAAATGATTGGCTATTTATATTACCTAATATTGTAGTTGTTTGAACTCATTGTATTAAAGTTACCACAAAAACCATTTTCAACCCATCTATAAAGGGATCAAGTATTTACTTTATTTGTTATAAACTCCTGCATGACTTGCTTATATATTTTTTACAAAATCTTCAATTTTATATTGCTGTTTAGAATAGAATCCCTTAAATGATTTAATATGAATGCCATATTTTCAACCAAACGGTATTCTCTTAGATATTAGACATAGTAATTAAGCTCAGAAGTAATTTATGTTTCTTTTTTGCACAAATCAGTTATCAGTTGTTGGAACAATTAAAATAATTGAAAAAAAACTTGATAAAGAGGAAGTCTATGTTCAATCCTCAAAATGAATGATTTAGTCAATGATGATGATTAGCCATTAAGGATGTATTCTTGTAATAATGTGATAAAAACTGAAAAAAAAAATTGTTTTTGGATGCATAATAAATGGCATGGGATTTAAGTATTCTGTTTTGAAGAAGTTTTTACTTCATGCTTAATTTATAAATCCTGATGGAAACATTCTTACTTTTTGTACAATCTTAATAGTTTACTTCTTGCAATTTAATTTTGACTAATTGACTACATAATTTATTTCTTCAGGAAGCAATAAAAATAAATGTACATTATTTTTAAGTTTACTTTGTTTATTTATTTTTTTTTTTTTAAATGTAAATATATTTAAATTCATTTGCTAATGTATCTCTTTAGAAGTCATAACATTTTATAAAACCTATATGACCATTTTGAGTACTTCAACAAACAATATTTTTGCAGTTAGCTACCAAAACTTCTGAAAAAAAGGTAATTTAAAACAGTTCAGAATTACTGTTATTAAGTATTTTAAACAAATGAAAATGAACTTGATACAAACATAAACTATATTGGAGTAAAGTTCTCCAAAGCAAATGACACAAACAATGTGAATTCCAAACTTGTAAAGGCAAAATTATCTTTCCCAACCCACTTCATATGCAGGCCATTAATTTAATGTGTTTGTTGGTGGCATAATATCCTAAACTTGTGGTTTTTGCTTTTACAAAATAATCATGGCATGGCTTACAGAAAATTGAAATATATTCTAGCCATTTCTTGTATCAACTTGATTTACCTACTTTGCTGATATACTAAATAAACATTTCACTTTATTTTCGAAATAACACTTCGATTTACATCCATGGGAACTTTTCATTATTTTATAGCATGGTCAATTTAAACCTTTGGTTTACTTTGGTGTTATTAGCAACAGGGGGAGGGTATGGTTAATAGAAATCATGAGAAATGTTACAGCTTAAAAATAGTATTATTCTAGCATCCTATATCCTGCCTAAACTAGTTATTTCTTCCTCCACAAGTTTTCTCAATGTCTGGTTTAGGCCTTTCTATTCTTTCTTTTTCTGTAGGAGTCCATTACATTATTATTTTGAAATTATCTCTTCTTGCACTCCAGTGATATCATAACTCCCTCCAATCTTTATCAACCATCTGTGATTTATCTAGTTAGCAATCGTACTGCTGTTGTCTCTAATTATAAAATAAAAAAAGTTATGTGTAAGAGGAAACAGCAATACCATTGCTAAATAGATAAATCACAGATGATTAATAAAGATTGGTGGGAGTTATGACAGATGACAAGCACATACTAAGCCAATCTTTGCTTGGTAATATTACGGATGATATTTTTTTGTGCATCCATAATTTGTCTAATTTATTTATTCCTCACTCTTTTTAGTCTTGACTTCTGAGTGGTATATCTGTTGACAGGAGTTTCTTTCTTTCCTGAATTCTTATAAACCAAGACTCCTCACTCAAATAAAGAAGGATGTTCTCCAGAATGGAACTATAATAGACTCCCTCATAACCCACCTCCTCTAATCCAACTTTCTGATTCCAGAATGCTACAACAATAATTATATATACATACATTAAAGAATTACTAACTTCTAAACTTTTTGAAGAAAATGTAGCCCTGAGTGGATAAATGTGGATATTTAAACGGATAATTGGGTTACGAATGAAAATGATATAATAGATGCTGTAACTAACAAGAATAATCTAATTATGACAAAGATAATGAAGCTGACAATCTTAAGCTAATCTCTTAATTTTATAAATCTAAATTTCAACTCAGTATGCCCAAATTCATTTTAGATATCTCACAATACCACCAAATATTGCTAAGATTAGCTTCTGCAATATGTACAGCAATCAAAATATACTTTGGACACCTTTTTCCCAAGAAAATGTAGTGAGGGTGCAAGTTGGAAACAAGTCATCAGTGATATAAAATGTTTCAGCCAACCATTTTTGTCAGGACTAATCATTTATGAGTAATTCAAATCTGAAAAAACAAATTCTGGTTACTAGTTTTTGACAATTTGTTTCCTGTCTACCCTTGTCAGGTTATCATTTTGTTGAATGAAAGAACTAATAATAATTATTATTTATTGAATTATATAATTTAGTAGTTTTTATTAAAAAACATTACCTTATTTAAATGTAATTATAATTTTTATGTTACGAAATAATACATCTACTTACACATATAATAAAAAATCATAAAAATATTTATATATACATCCATACACATATATATGTATATTTGTATATAAATACAATATTACAAGTTTGCGCTTTTCTAACATATAGCCAGGAAAGTTAAAAAAAAATGAGTAAAATACAATAGGAAATTGTTTATTTGATTGTTAAATAACAGGCAAAGAAAAATTGTGATATAAAATTAAGTCATAATAAAGTTTAATGAGTTACAACCCATGAATTACAGGTACATGGTCATTTATTCAGTTCATAATGCACCTTTGTCCTGTTATTGTTTTCCAAAAAACCTGACATACAGTCAAGACTTTCACTATTTCAATAAAATAATATTAATCATCAATTTAAAATATGATTACAATATATACATATTATTTATCTATAATTTATTCAGTAGATGTTTATTTCATGTTTTTGTGTGTATATTTTTTTAATAAATCCTATTTGTGTATATTATATATAGAAGCATATTAACCTGAGAATAAAAAAAAACTTTTTCATTTTATTTACATACTTATTGGTATGTACACATGTATATTCCTTTCTTGTTTGGCACCTGTTGCTTACCCTAGTTTCTGAGTAAACTGGTCTGCCTTCATGGGCTGCCCTTGGAAACCCTTAATTACATAAAAATATATATATATTGTGTTTCTAAGGTGATGAGCCAATAACATATATTTTCATAAATCATCATCATCATGTTAGGCATTGGAAAAATTCCAAATTCGATTGATTAAGAAGGAGCTTAACATATTTGCTTAAGAAAAAAAATAAGCAATTTCATATTTATTATAGACCACAAATAAAATATCTATACCATGTACTATAATCATCTATGTAGTTCTTAACAAATTAAAAAGTTACCTTATTTGTAAAAACATACATATAAAATATTAATCCTATTCAGCATGGCTGTTGCACAAAAATTACTTTAGTTGTGCATGTCCGTAGACAAAAGTTATTATAGTTCTTTAATAAAAATAAAACAATCTTTTTGTTTTGTTATTTTATGTATAAACACTAACTATATGATTTAAGAATCACAAAATATTTTAGTTAGAATTTTATAAATAATATAGTTTTATAAACATCTTTATCAAATTACAAAGATTATTAAACTTTTAGGTACAAGCTATAATTGATCAGCACCATGACGTTAAAACAGCCACAAAAGTGAGGTTTCAGGAACCATCTTCCAATGGTGGTAATGAGCCTGGAGCAAATGAAAAAGAACAAACTGCTGTAAGTAGTTTCAAAATATGCAATTTTCAAGTACCCCTATAACCTTTGTAAATAGAAGTGGGTGGTCCCTGATAGGATAGCTGGTCTTCCAAGTCTAATTGGGGTATGTAAGGGCGAAGAAACCCAATGCATAAAATAATAAATTAAATTAATTAATAATAAAAACACTATTAATAATAATAACAACAACAATTTATTAAGATAAAATTACAATCTGCCTTTTATTAGGCAATGAGTAATTGAGATAAGCGTCATCATTCACACCATATTTACAATTCATCATTCACTCACTCATTCATACAATATTTACAAACAGCCCAGAGGCCCCCCAAGCCCACATGGTTGTCACCTCCCTCGCATGCGAAGGAGGAAGCGGAGTCCTGGGGAGTCCCCCACGCCCCTACGTCAGCCGCGTCACTGGATAAGAGCCAGCGGAGGCTGACCAAGAGCGCGAGAGCCACAGTCGCTCAGGACATTATAAACACTATTAGTAAAGTAAACAGAAGTGGACTAAGAGTTCCCAAATGACAGAGTATCCTCAGTCAACAATAACAAAAACACTAAAATAAATTAAATTTAAAAAATGGACATCTTTTCTAGAATTCAGACATAGGATTCTATTAGATCTCCCAAGATATAAATCTGTGATCTACTTCTGCCATACTATGCCTAGTTGCTTGCTTGCTTGCTTCAGCTGCGCAAAATCCATTTCTGAATAAAGGTACCTGGATGTTAATTTTCCCTCTTTAGTGCGATATGCCAACTTCTTTTTTTCCTACCTCTACCTACATTCAGAGACCAAAGCGGGGCTCTAGCCTCACTAGGATTTGTGAAGCGCATCCCAGGAGACACCTGCCAATTGATTACTCCAGCACATTTGGGATTAATGTCTAGACCATCTTGTTTTTTCAACTATTACTACATAATATTTTCCACTTAATTCCATAAATAACATATATTTAAGACTAGGTTATTTGTACGTAGCTGTCCCTTTCTTGCTTTGTGCCTCTCCGTGCTACTCTTCTGGAAATCACGAAGTTTCCAGGTCCCTGGAGCTCCTTCCAGTATAAAATTATTAAAAGCTTATCCCCAAATTAATCTTAGGGTATGTTTACATTCAATTCATATTTGATCTGTGTAAATGTCATACCATAAGTCATCTAATTAAGTTTTACTTTATCTGTTATTGACCAGGGGGTTGTTTGCTCATATGATTTTGTAATTACTCAGGTCTTCAAACCATAATCAGCACTGGCTGGTGTTTTAAGCAGTGTGTTGACAGTGAATTATCCCTCAGATAGTGGAGGAGTACAAAAAAGCTACATTTAGTCAGGGTTATTCTAATTTGATTTCCCGGGAAATGTTATCACCAAATTCACTGGGCTCTGAAGGTATTCTCAACTAAAAATTTGACAACTTTTTAACATGTATCAGGGCTAACACTGACTTACTTCCCCTGTCTCACTGTATGTCCAGTGACCAAATATTTTACCTTGGAGGCATTCACAACCAATCTGCTTTATTTAGATACTTGGTCAAGGGCGATATATGCTCCCTTTGATAGTTCTTAATGATCTTCCAATCCAGTCCTCGTCATTTCTGGAGAACAACAGTTTTACAAATTTAGAATCATGCTAACAGTTCCTAACATGAATTTTCTCATAGCTTTCTCAAGATAAAGATTCGACAAGGGGTAAGCTAACAATGCACCACTATTTTAAGCACATACTATAAGGCTGTGGGTCGATACTCCCAGCTTGCACTTTTATAAAATATTCTTAAAGATCCATTGAGCTTTTCTGAAATCCTGAGTGTGCACATTACCAGGTGCTCTGTATATTGAATGTGCTTTTATAGTCTACAAACAGGCAATGTGCCTAGACGTTGTATTCCCATAATGTATCTGTAACTTTATAAAGAGTAAATAGTGGATCGTTTTTTCCGTATACCACACTAATGTACACGCATAACGCTTCCCGCAAGAGATGTAAGGAGCTAAAAATGTGTTACTGTTTGAAGATAGGACATTGTTTGCTAAGTGGACACTTCTCTTAACCATACATTGTTGTTTCCTTGGCTTCAAGCCAAACATTTTACTATCTAACTTCTATTAGGCAGAAACTCTCATAACAAGCCTTAGAAAGTTATTTGAACCTAGACAGACAGCAAGTCAAAACATAACCTTATTCTTCTGTGTTGTGGCCACCTCTTAATTACAAATAATTATAAGTCACTCTCTTCTCGATCAGATCATATCTATCACTGTTTCCATATGTTTAATAAAGGTTATGACGTCAGTAGGAGAGTGGGGGGAGAAGTTTGTGGGGAGAACAGCCGCAGGTGGGGATGGCCCCCCACCACGACTATCCTGGCTATATAAGCAACGCCCTAGAGAGGGAAAATCAAGCCACATCCTATTTTTATAAGTTTGAGAGCTATGAAAAAAAAGTGAAAATCAAAAGGTAACAAACCGGCACCTTGAACACTTCTCTCTTTCTCTGCACTGGTGCTTGCTGCTCTACTCAAAACCATGGTCTTCTCATTCAACTACTTCTGCATCTCTCTCTCCTAACCTCGCTATGTTTTAGCCTGGCGTTGTCAGACCCCACACCTTCCTAGTGGGAATCTCTGCCTTCGTCTTGCTAAAACTAGCACCTCCTTGGGAGAGACCTCTCCCTCGCGGACGACGGTTGTCGTGGCCCTACAAACTTTCCTCGTAGCGACTAGGTCGGCAGCCAGGGTGAAAGACCACAGGTCCGCCTTATCTCTTTCTGGGCGCTCGCGGCTAAGAGGTTTTAGCGGCCCTAGCCTGCGGCTGGCGTCTCCTCCCCACTTTGGGGATACTCAGCTATCTGAGCCAGACATTCTGTTTTTTAGAATTAATGGTACTTCATTAGTTTGTTCATGGATAATACCCCAAATAAGTATTCAAAGAAATATCCTTCTCCATCTTTGGAAATAACTTCCACTTTCCACCAAAGTTTCCACTTTGCTTTTGATGAATTGACGTAAAAAAAATTCTAGATTACTTGTAGGATAAAGTACAAAATTTTAAATGGAGAAGGAAATTCTCTAGGGCCTAAAATGATGAGTGATTGTGTTCAAGGATTCTTGAGCTGAATTTTCAGAAAAAACATACGAGAGGCTGTAATGAGCCTATTGGTGGATGTGCCCTTTTTATCTCACTTCAATTCATTGGTAACTCCTAACACATTGAAAATTACATTACAAATAAAATAATTTTATTATAGATGTTCATTTTGATTTATTATGATCTGTTTATTAATCTAAACAATTAATAAAGTATAAAATGGCTTAGTTTAATATCAGCAACAAAGGCATGCTATTTTGTATGAATAAATTGGCAAAGGTAATGAATACAAAAATCAACAGCTCATTTTAACAGTAATTATTTCAGTATTTCATATCACTTTTTAATTCAGGCTTTTCTTAGCAAAGTAGTTTCCCTCGCAAACCCCTCATATTGATTGATTTCTGGTACTTGTGTTAAAACTGACCATACTGTCTTGAATAAATAGAAAATAGATAATAATTAGTTACTTTAATTATTAGCCAAAAGTTTTTGAGAAATTATATTCAACTGAATCTTAGTGTTTGGATTTACAATATTCGGTAATAATCGCCCATTTATGTATTTGTTCCCAAACTCAGTCTTATTATTACCATCTAATCAGCAGGTAATATTGACAAAAACTATTTAAGTCCTTTTCTACCTTTTAGGAGTCTCCTATTCTAAAATGTTTTAGGAATCCTTCCTATGTTCATCCATTTCAACTCTCTTACCATTGCAGTTCATTATTTATTATAAGCTGCTTATAGTTGATTTTTGGGATTTCATCATGCCTGTCATTTGCAAACACCTCACTTTTCACACCTGAGGATTGATTGTTCAGGTTACTTGACTGTTTTAAGTTATATAAGGCCATTTTGGAAAGAAATGAGTTGATGATAGTTTTACTGAGCCATGTATAAAAACTGGTATCTACACACATAATATTAACTTGTTTTTTTTTCTTTTGTATATGTCTTTCCACCTATAAACTTTAGGCAAAGAACATATATTACTGGTTTAGTCATGATTTTATAAATGATGATTTTGCTTCTAATAACAACAACAAAATACAAAATTTGGCTGTCAATTTATTGAATGCTCCTGACACTGTTTGACTCTCTACTATCCCTTGTTCTAGAGTCAAAAAAATAAGAAAAAAAAGTTTTCTCTTCGGGAATGGTGCACAATAATGAAACAAACTCTAGCTGCTGGTTAACTCAACTTCATCAATCAAATTTTATAATATGACAGTGATACTAAGCTGAATAACTAAACTGAACTAGAATGAGCCATCCCCTCCTTCCATGTGTTCAATAAGGCAGAAACCTTGAATTATTGAACTACTAACTACAAACTACTACTGGTTCTCACAATAGCTTTCAGTTTTACACAAATGTTGATATGATAAAAAAAGATTGTTTCTACTAGTAGTTACTAAAAGAATGTAAAATCTTATGAATTCTTACATATAAAATTTTAATGATATTAAATTCAATATATGTCTCATATCAATTTTACTGGAAACAGTAAAAATCTAAATGTCTATTGGTTACTACCACAATTAACACCACTAATTTTATTTTATAAGTGTTAGATTAAATACTTTACTGTTCCTATACAATTTACTAATTTATTTTATTGTTATATTTATAATTGAAAGATTTAGGGGGATTTTCATTTCTATCCCATGAAAGTATTTTAATTTCACTTTACTTGTGTCCATGTTTAAAACAGATTGAAGCAAAAGAAGAAGAACTTAAAAACGAAGCAGAAATTGTATCATGCAGTAATAAAACACCATTACCTGCCAACACAACTGGTTTATCTGAAAAATCACCAGTTACACCGTAAGTACACATTTGTGTAATTTCCTAAAATATATAAAAATGTGACTGATTCATGGAAAGTCATTAAATAGAAAATACAATAAATGAATGTCAATAGCACCATTACTAACTACTTAATATTCAATCTAGAAATGTAAAATTATTTCACTGAACTGAAAATTTAAGAAAAAATGTTATTATGTTGCAATCTAAAAAAAAAAACAGGGAGATATTATGTTACAGAAATCACCTATTTATTCTTTATACTTTTTCTTCCATTACCATAATAAAGTGATTCCATCTATTTAATTATGGTTTTTTTTTTTAATTATTTACTTTACTACAAATTGGTGTGGTCAAGCCGCTCAGCAACCCAAGCTGGTTTATCCTGATATATAATTTACTAATATTATATCTAATATCTCTTAAAAAAAATATTAAGAATTAAAATATTAAATCTGATTTTAGGGATGAAGGAAATGTCAGAAGAATGCACACTGCAGTCAAGCTAAACGAAGTTATTGTAAATAAATCACACGATGCCCAACTGGTGATACTTAATCTTCCTGGCCCTCCAAGGGATACATCAGTTGAAAGGGAAGCTAACTGTATCCTTTTAACTAATTTGAGTAAATGTTACTTTAATATTACTATAATCAGAGAACCTATAATAAGCTTTAGTTTGATAGATGTGGAGAAATTAAGTTTTCAGGAATCACCTTGTTTTTTATTAAAAAGAAGATGTAACATTTGCTTTTGTTTCAATTTACCAACACTTTTGCTATTTAAATAATGTTAAAACACTACCTCCTCCAAAATTATAATATTGATATGTCTCTGAATGGTTAGGTGTATGTACCCTTGTGGTTTCCGCCATTAGGTTGGTGCTGGAATGTAATTAACCTCTCTAGATTACTCTTTTAAGGGTTTATCTAGTTAGAAAATTTATTTTTCTTTTGACAAGAACCTCATGAAATAAAATTATTTGTGGACAATCTCTTATATACATGTATCACCAAACAAGATATGCAACAAAGCACCATATTGCGAGACATAATTGATATTTTATACTTAACCCAGTGGTTTTTACTTTTAGGGTAAGTGTGAAACATTGTTTGATATGTTTGGCTTTTCTTATAAACAAATTAAGAAAAAATAAGAAAATTTATATAAAAAAATTGGGTGTCTTGAGCAGTCTAATTCTTATGGGTGATGAAATATAAGTATATGGAGTAGTAGGAGGAATAATAATATGTAATTCAGCTCAGTTAATTAAAAGGTAGATGAACAATTTGGTGAATAGGCTATTGGGAATTTAGCATAGTATAGTTGTTAGTTCACTGATTCTCTTCAGTTAAAACAATTTCTCATACAGAAATCCGATATAAGTTACACTTACCCCCTTTAAACAGGGAATGCATGACTTTTACTTTAGAAAAAAAAAGTAAAGATAAAAAGTAATTTTAAATATTTGGGATTAAATTCATAATATTAAGTCTAAATACTAAATATATAAATGTGAACAAAACTTCGTTAACAGAAAAGATGAACAAAAATTAGTTAATGTGAAAAATTGGGATTAAAAATATCTCAATTGTCATGCAATATAATATGTCATATAAACATTTTCTTACATCAACTATTAATTTTTTATTATTTTATTTATTATTTATTAAACAATCATTTATAGCTATTAATAAATATTACATTGAGGGTGAGTAGTAGAACAAGCATTCTTTTTGTTTACTCTACCTTATTCCACGACTTTTAACCAGTAAGCCCAATATATGCCTTCAATAGTCTACAAAATAGATGTAGGATTCGCTAACTTTTCCCTTTGGCTAATTGCATGGCTATAGTATTAAATTTTAACAATAAATAAACTGCATCTTTTATTGTTTCAGAATGTTATATGATATAGTTAAAATATTTAACAAAAATATCGACTATATCTTGAATATATATTTTATTAAAATTTATAATTACCCTTAACTAATTTTAATTATAGATATGGAGTTTTTAGAGGTCTTAACAGAAGGACTTGAAAGAGTTCTAATGGTAAGAGGTGGAGGACGGGAAGTAATAACAATCTACTCATGAAGTCTCTACTTAAGAGTTGTGGAATCTGCTTTTTGCTTTTATGTAAAAAAGCATTTGTCAACTTTACATATTATCCTAGTATACACTATTTACAAAAAAATCTTACTAATATTTAAAGAAATAGTAAACAATCTTTTCAGAATTTAAAATCGCGTTTGGATCACAAGAAACACACATTCACAAAGAAACAAAAAAAAACAATTATAAAGGTAATTATGACAGTATGAGAACATGTAAATTTCTTTTTTACATTATAATATCAAAATATTAAATAATAATATATTAAAACTGTTCCACCTAAAATGGAGAGCATGTATTAAAGAAAAAAAACTATGTTCTAAAATTATTTATACTGCCTTTTGTGTCTTATGGCACATTAACACAATGATGGTCTAAGATGTTTATATTCAGTAAATGAATATTTAACTAAAAATAAGTAATAACTATTCATTATTAAAAGTTACCCTGTTAGTATTTAATGTGAAATACTGATTATGTATTTAAATTAAGGGTGATGCCATTTTAAATTAATCTTGACAATTTTCATTGAATATTTCATAAAGAATCGTGAAGTTAGCTGTAATTTGATACATAATTTTGACTAAATCATAGCCTGATATGTTTGAGACAAATTATTAAATTTAAAGTTAAAGTTTTAATGGTACAGATCAGGTATTAAATGAACCAAAATAAAATTACCATCACTGTTCTTTCCTGTTAATAATTTTAATAGTTTATAATCACTTATTACATGCATTGCTTATTTGGAACAATAACTAAATATAGTATTAAGTTAATATCAAAGGAAAGTTTCCTTTTCTGTTTTGAACCAATGATAAACTATGATTCATATATTAAAAAAATACTTGACTGTGTGCCTACTGTTTAATAATGTTTGTGTTCATATTTGTGTATTCAAGATAAAAATTGAAACTGGTAATGATTCAAGCTCTCGTCTAAATAAGCAGAATAAAATGAATGTATCTTTTGTCAGTTTTTTTTTTCATTTAATTTCAAAACTGTAAACAGTTTTAATAATAACACACAATTAATGAATGTTGTGAAACAACTATTTATTTATGAAAGGAGTAAGTTTTTAATCGCATATATTGTGATTGTAAGTAATAAATAAGAAAAATTATTTTCATAACTACATTTTAATCAGCCTTCTTTATGAAATTAATGAGTATTTATTATTAAATATTAGAATTAAATATATATGAAATAAAAGAAAAGTAAAATGACAATGCCCTTTTTTAAATTAAAATTAAATCAAAAAAATCTGATAATGGAACTTGAATAAACTTAACTAAAGATGTGTTACTCATCAAATATGGGCATTCATTGCCACCACTAGTCAATTAGCTAAGTTAAGACTTTTTAAAGTTTAGTAGGTTTCTCCATCCACTAATGAAGTGTATATAAATAATGTTTGTGTAAATTTTGAGAAACACCAGCCTCGATAATTAGAAACTAATATCATCTCACTCACTAGATATAAACCTTCTTACATTACATCAAAACTACAAGTGCTTTATTTAAATATATATATAATATAACAGAGCTGGTTATCTATTAATCTTATAATAAATGTAATTTATTTAATTATTGTACATATTTTTTAGATGCATCGTATGAAATGTAATACAAAAAACATTTTTCCTTTATGAGTTGTTAGTTTAAAAAAAGAGATCCTAAATAGATCATTTCTTACTTCTTTAAATAATTGTTAACTGCATAATAACATTGAAATTAAAAATAAAATACCTATGTCAAACATATATATATATATATATGTATATTTTTAGAAACAATGTAAACAGTACCATTATCGATGGTTGGTGGTACATAAAGTTAGTTTATTATTTTCAAACTTTTTGATTATATAAAATTTAAATTATTTGATTCTATATTGTTAATTGATATTAAAAATAAATAATTTATTCGTTCTAGACTACCATACTACTATTATTATTTCTTAATGCCCCTTCTATTTATGGTGCTTGGAAATTAGAAATAAATAAGTGATATCAATAAAAACAACATTTAATTAAAATTAAATCATGATTTTGAACTGTACAAATTGATTTTAATGAAATTAAATTATGTTTAAAATGCATTTCCTAATATCTTTAAATAAACTTTGATTAAATAAAAAAATAAAAAATAAATAAAAAAATAAAAAATACCTGCGCACAAATTTCATTTGGGGTAGGGTGAAGGCTAAAAAAAACAAAAAAAAACACAAATTGAAATAAATTAAGCAGAAAAATTAAATGGTGATCTCATACAAAATTTACTTCTGAACATTTCTTAAAAATCATTTTATATTAAACTACCATATTAAAATTACATTAAAAAGTGGATGTTAAACTAGCTAGATTTAGGTTTAGGAATATGTCATTTTCATTTCATTCATTTACACAAACTAACACCTATTCCAACAGACAAATACTTACAGCCATCAAAGTACTATTATGACTTTATTATAATTTTTTTATAAACCTTTGGTAAGTAATTGATATTAGTTTTGTTATATATACATTAATCCAAGATTCATCTAATTTACCTAAAAACAAATGTTGTTTTGTTTATTTATTTTTCTTGCTATGAATTAACCTAATTTAATATGAAAAGACCTAAACAAATTTCTTGTTTTAGTTAAATAAATATTTATGTTATTAATAATAAATAAGTATAACAGAGTATGTATACAAATCTCATATCCTCTGCTCATATAAATATTTATACAGTAAAATTCATGGAGTTTCATCTTTGTATTAGTAAGCTGTAAATAGCTATTAGTCATTTAAAATTGTGATTCATTTTAAACCCATTTGGACATAAGGGCGTAAGCAAAATATTGTTAAAGTATGTTAATTGTACTCTAACCAACATTTTTAAATAATTAAAAGATAATATATATATAGTAGTATATATATATGTTAGTGGCTTATTTATCCATTGAATTTTTATGACTAAAAAATTAAATTAAATTTATGTGATTTTATGAAGTGAAACTAGAGTTAAAAGAAGTGATATTAAGACTTAAAAATTAATGTCTATAGATTAAAGTACATTACAGTCTTGAAACTGTTACAAAACTTCTCTATAAAATTATTCCACCAGCAGCTTCCATTCATTTTTCCAATATTAAAATTTGAACTTAATATTTTGTCTCAATACTGAACATTTTTTTAAGCTATCAGGAATCTTACCATGATCAGCTATCATGTATGAGCTTTATAAGCTCAAAACAGTTATTTCACACTGATCTGTATCCTAACTATATATGACTAGTATATATTAGGATTGGTTCAAATGAAAAGTTCACCTAGCACAGCTTTTAGCGACCTCAAAAACTGAATACCACGAATCCATTGTAATTTTAGTGATTGTGTATTTACCTGGCTAAGTTGAGTTTTCTCAACCTGTAACTATTAGAATAATACAATCACATTTCTGACAATTTAATCAATTTCTTCTAAGTTATATCTGTAAGCCTCCCTCTCTGACACAAAATTTAATCAAGAATTAAGAAAGATTTGCTTGGGAAATTTTGCTTATTTCAATAAAGTATGTATAAAATTATACAGGATAATAAAACCAGAATTCATAAGACTATTATCATATTTACAGAATTTCCTTAAATGTATCATATAAAATGCTATTAAATTGCATGGAAAATTTTGTCTACAATCTTTTTTTTTTTTAACTATAATATAAATTAATAAAACCATTTCTACCAAAGTTAATAAAAAATAAACTAAAGTCATAATCATTGGTGGAACAACCCAATGGTGGGTTATGGGCTCCATTATCAGCTTCTGTAAGTTATAGCAGATCCTGTCTCTTTTCAGTTCTAAATAAGTATCGCTCCAGTATCATTGGTCACTCGGTATTACCATCTCTGAGAAGTATTTACGTAGGAATTCTTTAGTCTGGTATCAATTACAGCATGGCCAGTTCACAAGGGACATCCTAATTGAATAAAATGTGTCATGAGTTCTTCCTGGTATATATGTGGTATATGATTAATTTGCCGTCTCCACTTTTTCCCATCTCACAAATGTCAGCGATGTTTCTCTGTATGAGTGATAATCCATGTTTCTGAAATGAATAATGAGACAGGTTAGATGAGTGGTTTGTTTAGCAGGAGCTTTTTCCTCCCTGTTAAAATATGGCCTCTGATCACTAATAAAGCCCAGAGAAACTTTTACTAGCCACCGTCCTGATCTTGATCCCCACTTATATGTCATTATTAGAGTTCACTTGATAAACGAGTTATGTGAGCTGATTCACCCATTGAAATGCATAGCAACAAGTTATACTAGCTATGTATACTGCTCTGCTACCATATATTTTGTTTTAGTCTCATTTGGGAATAGTCCCCTCCCTCCATGATCTTCCAATTCAAAAAAAACTTAATGTAAATCTCTTTGGGATCTCCCGGTAATGTTGAGATCAACAGTATACCCCCTATATTTGAATGCATTTATGAATAAAGTGAGGCTATTTGAACCAACTGCAGCCATAGTCATCTGGTACTGTGTACTTACCTGCGTACTGTCTAGTTAGCGTACAGATTGGTGTAATTTAGTTCTAGACTAGTGGTAAAATGAATCACATTACCTCTTAGTAGTATTCTTTTCTATCCATTCTACTTATTAATCTAACTACCTTCCAGCTATAAGTTGATAAACAATAAAATTGATTAAATGAAATAATAATATTTAAATTTTAGTTGTGGAATAATTATGTAGAGCTTTAGAAACGTAAGAATAGGTAACATGTATATGGAAGATGTAAAATTTTTATAACATTTTCTAAATTTTTCCTTTAATTCAATTATTCTGGAAAATAAAAAAAAATGCATTAGCACATCATATACCTAGGAAATTTCGCTCTTTACATAAATAATGAAATATCTTATTTAACATTATATTCATTACCAAAGAAATTAATTTAACAACTTTTTAACTGTTATTTTTTATTTGGGCTTGAAATGACTGAAAATAATGTAATGTATATGGTACTATAAAATGTTTCCAAAAATGTTGGAAAAGTGTATATGAAGAAAATGATAATGTATCTCTTTTAAATTTAGTGTAGTATTAGAATACAAATACAAATTATTTCTTAATGTGAAACGGCTCTATCTTTGAAAATGCTACAAATTTTCTTGTATGATCCATTATACTACTAGAGAAAATGTGTATGTTTAGAGTTAAGTTTATTTATATGTAATATACTTTCATTTAATTGTAAGTTTTTTTATTTAAAAAAAATTGCTAATGTAAGAAAGAATAAGTTGTTATAAGAGTTATGCTCTTGAATGATCATGTTTTCATAGTTGCCAAAAGTTCATATTTTTCTATGTAGTTGTTATTCTGTTGTTATATCCAGAGTTTATACAATATATATGTAAAGAAAAATTGTATTTTTAATTGATTATGTGTTAAATGATTTAATTACTGATGTGTAGATGTATGGATATTTTTTATTTGAAGTTATATTCTATAATACTGTAATTATTAGGAGTAACACTGATTATTGTTTACTAACTTGACTTTATATATATTTTTTTGTGCTATGTTGTTTCGTGTCATATGAAAAATGTATACTTATGAACAAAAATTTGAAACAAATAGTGACTTATGATAACTTAAGTTTAAATAGAATGAAGACTAAGGATTGCTTATTTTCAATTCTCATTCGAGAATCTTATAACACTGAAACTTATTCTCTCAGAATGTCGATTCTATTACTAATAATTTTAATTGTGTATGAACATACCACAAGTTAAGTATATCTGTACATTTAATATGAAACTTTCTAAGTAAATACAAGTTAAAGGCTTATCAGGTTAAAAGAAAAAAAATAATAATATGGTGAAACATTACACGATGTCATAATTCTTTGATTAGACTTGTTTCTTATCATGTTTGACTTCTTTTGCTTGTAGTTTTAGAAACAATAAAATGATTTTCTACTTTAGATTGTAAATATTCTAATAGACATTCATAACATAAGTCTGTAATAACATTATTACAATCTAGCCTATAAACCTGTCATAACAATATTATAATCTTGGCCATAAACCTAAAAGGTTCACCAAAATAGTTATTTTGAATCATTTGTTTAAGTAGTCTAACTAAAATAAACCCAATGAATTGCTGAAATTGTCAGCTTTAACATAGTGGTAAAGTATATTTATTCATAAAATACTCTCTTTATGAAAGTTGAAAACTATGTTTTCTGTACTAACCAAGTATGCTGTGTAGTCTTATTCAATTTTACATGATTCCTATATTACAGTTTAATCCCTGGTACACTTTGAATTTTACTTGTTTACAAACAAGTATTGAATTTCTTCTGTTGATTATGAATTATTTTATAAAGGTAGAGGCCAAAAAATAGTAAAAAGAAGTGTTCATCAGTTTGTACTTTTTTTTCTTTTCTTTCTTCTGCATTGTATTTTGATGAAAAACCTCTTTAAAACAAGTACAGAACATTGTCTGTCTGAATCTATGTCTGTATATGCTATGATAGCAGCCATAAAAATCATGCAATATATTCGAAACTTTGAGCGTATATTTCACAACATCCTGGATTTCAGTAATTAGATGTTTTGTAAGGTAGATAATTGAAAGCTTAAGTCCTGATCTTATATTTTATCTTTGGTTAATAATTAATGATTATAGTAGGATCCATACCTCAACAACAATTGACTACATTAATAAGATGTATTAAAATAACTAATATTTTCATATAATGCCGCAACATAGGCAACCTGCACTGGCTCTTGGTAATTAAAACTAGGGATCACTTACTGCCCCCACAGTTACCCTTCCAGCCTACTGCGCTACATCACTTACAGTCTTTGCAATACCTTATAATGTATCATGTATATATTGCGCAAGATTTAAATATCTAGAAGTATAAAACATAACCATGTTATATAAACAGCATTTATAGGGTTTCTTAATTAAACATGAAATCATCATTAAACACACTTGTCATTACATATCAGACTTCTGCCAATTAATCAAATATTATTTTGCGTGCTTTTTATTATTATTCAGAATTTTCACCAATTCTAAAAATTCTCTTACACTCAATTGATTTTAAACATCAGTTTGGAAATTGTTATACTCTGCAAGTTAGGTTAGGTTGAGTCAATTACAATGTGAGCATTGTGTAGTAATAATTGTATTTTGCAGTAATAAATTGGTATTTAAGATCTATCTAGAATGGCATGAATGGCACATGTTCTTCCCAAATTTCTTCTATGTGGGACAGAACGGTTAGGAATTCTCAGTTAAATAATTTAGGTTAAGTAACTATGTTCTGGTTTAATGAATTAACGATTCTTAATATTATTTTGAGTTAAGTTAGAAGGTAGTAAGTAGACCCTCACCATATAGCCTTGTGGTTATTATGTTTACTGTGGAGACCCGAGTTCGATCCTTGGCTCGCCCAAGGATTTTTCACAGGGGGTGGCTCTGGCCGGGGTTGACTCAGCCTTACAAGAATAAATGAGTAGCTAATTGAATAAAGAGGTACAAAATCCGATTAAGAAAATCTAAATTAAATTGAGAGGTTATGTTTTTAAATACACACTCATCCCATATCTGTTTAGTAGGATGTTTAATTCCAAAGACTACCCAATATTTTCATTGCTTAGACCAAAGAATGTTAGGGGTAGTAGTTAGAGAGTGAAATTAGGTAGAAAATTTGAATTAAATGAAATTGTAAAATTAAAAGGATACAAGGATACTTGATGAATATTTCTGTATAAAGGAAGGAGACGAGGAAGTATTCATGAGGACCAGAAGGATATATTGCCTTAACTTGGTTAGTCAGTATGATATATGGTAATCTCTAAGGGTTCATAGAATACATTTAAGGAGGCAGTTCGCAGTCCTTCAAGTTGGACTTTAATATTAGGGACTATCTGGGGGAAGGAATGCTTTAAACTGCACAACCTTACCAAAATGGCGGTAAACAAGGGAAGGGAGATCAGGAGTTGATGGTTTTATTTTAGTAGGAGGTGAAAAATGGCTGTTTGAGAGTGGAAATCATGCATAGGGTAATTTGTGAAATGAGATCTAATAAGATAGTGTTTGTTTGACCTAGCATTATACATAGGTCATTTAAGTACTTAATAGGGCGGGAAAGATTCATCTCTCAGTGGTAGATTGATTGATTAGGTAGTTTTTTTAGGAAGGGACTTGAGTTAATTACGATTGCTTTTGATTTCTCTTAGTCGAGTTAATGATCCAATTTAGTTTATTTTGAATCAGTAGTGGGGTAAATTGAAGGTAAGGTAGAATATCATCAGGGCATTCAGGGTGTCATCAAGAAACAGGTTGGTAGAACCAGTGTTTGGAGGTTGTTGATGTAGGAGTATAAAAGTATTGGGGTGATGGAGAAGCGTTTTGCTACTAATGAAACCTAGGAAAGTGGACTGGGAGCAATTTATATAAAATATTATATCCAACAGACAGTTAGACTATTAGACTATTAGTGAAATACATGGATGAAATTATGGGCAGAATAATGGAGTTGACAGCATTACTGAAGTTGAGAAGAATGTGGGTAGTAAGTAACATGATTATGATAAATGAATAATAAACAGATTAAAGGTCTTGGGTGATTTTGTCATATCTTTAACTTTGATTTTTAAAGAGATTTGATTATCGTTTTGAATAAAGAAACAGCAGGAGATCCAATATCACTGATCATTTCCCATTGTTGATTTTCATTAAGCATGATTATTAAACTTTTTGTTAACTTGATTAACAATTTATTATTATTATTATTAAACTAAGTGATAAATTGAAATGTACAATTAAAATATACAAATAAAGTGTAAATTAGGACCATTATCAAATAATGTGAAAACATTTAATGATCAGGTATTAATTGTATAAAAAAAAATTTATAACCGGAATTCTAGAACTTTTAAAAATAAATATAATATTAAAAATGAATGGTTTGACATGGAGTATATGAAGGCACAAAATTATATCATTTAGACTGCTGAGGATTTCTTATTCTGATACTTTGAAGAAGCAACACCTCATCAATAATATGTTCTATAAATGAATATGCAGATATTATATGCATAATTATATGAAGGCAATTTTTTAGAAAATATAGAATACTAATAATTTCTGGATTGCAATCAAATATAACAATACATAGATTATTTTGATACTTTGTATTCATTCTATTTCGGTCTACTTAGTAATAAATTTCTTGATGCGTGGTTTGTCTTAAGTGTGTGTTATAATTATTATGGTAAGTTGGTAATTACTCTGGATATGCTTAATCACACTCATAATACTGACAATAACAGGTATTTAATATTTTGTTAAAGGTATAAATATGTTTATTGAAATGATTACACACCATCTACTCAAAGTATTTTAAGTAGGGCTTATGACTTCAGTTTTTTACATCTTTTTAGCTTAGGCGAAAAAGGCTTAATAACCCCAACCACTTATCTAGTCACTTTATCACATGAACTCACTTTAAACAAAATGTTAGTTGGTTGGTAGAAGGTTGCAGGGCCACCTCCCCCCTAGGTGCTCTAGGTTGCAGGGGATGAGATGAGTGTATAGAGCAACAGCATATGGTTAGGATGGCCAGGGAGGAGGGACTGTAAGCTCTGGTAATGGGAGGTGGCTAGGTCTTGAATGAATGAATGTTGAGATCAGTGTAGAGATATATAAGGGAGCATTGCATTGGCTATCTTGCTGTGGATTCTCGATTGCAAGGATTCGATGCAGAGAATATTGGAGGGCTTGGCAACCCCTGCCCCCAGACTTCTATTCCATAGAACCAGGTTGGCTAGAGTGTGTTTAAGTAAATCAGTCACTTGTTTTCTAATATTGGTTTTGAACGATTGTCCATGAGGCAAAAGAGTAGTTTAAATCGTCTGTTAGTTTGCTGTTGTCTAAATGTGATGTGAGTGCCCCAAGTGAGTGGTTTTTCCTAGATTGTTGGTCTGAGATTCAACAGGAATTGGAGTTGAACTGGAGGACTGGATGAGTAATGGAGGGTGAAGGTAACATGAGAGAAATTGTCAGCATTCACTATAAAACTCCATGTGGATAGTTATGGTTCTAAAAGGGCAAGCTGTTCATGCAAAGCTTTGGAGGTGAGGATTGGAGAAGAAGATGCCCGTGTCTTCAGTGAATTCATAGAGGGTGGTTGAAAGATGAGTAGGCATATCAAATGAGTACAGAAGGAGCAGGGTGGGACTGAGTACCCTACTCTGGGGGACTCTGGCCAGTTGCAGAAAAGAAGTGGAAGTGGAAGAGAGGTCGGATACGCTTTAATATATTCTAATTAGGTATGATAGGATGATGAGGTAGTGCATGGAACGAAGGCTGTCTATGAGTTAAAAGAGCAAGCCCTGGTTCCATTCTCAATCAACAACCTAAGAAACCTTCAGAAATACACCAGAACAATACTCTCTCTCCTTAACTGAAGAGGAAATGGTATCAACTATGAGATGCCATTGATGGACAGTGGATGTGAGGAGCAAAATCCAAACAAGTGGGGGGGGGGTTAAGAGGGCATGGAAAGCTGTTAAGCATTTGAGGAGAAGTTTGTATATGTGTTGAAAATGTACAACACAAGAGAGTGAAGGTTTTCCTGAAGACACACACCCCCGGGAATTTTGAGGTTGTACCAAATAAATGCTTGTTATTGAAATCTCCTGTAATAAAGAAGGGACTAAGGGAAGACAGATGTAATTGGAGAGTATAAAGAGTAACAGCTTTCATAGTAATTTTTGTGTGTATCGATATATTCATTTATAAATCCATATTTGTATTTTTCCTTATTCTATAATGTTCCATTATATTAGAGCTGTCAATAGTTTTATTTTTAATGTCCATAGTATTTCGTTTTTTAGCTGAATGATATGTTTTTTTTATGTCATGGAAATTCTGTTTATTAAATTTAAAATCCATGATTTAAGATAAATTAAACAGCTTAGCTTAGCTTAGACAAGTGAACAAACAAATTTTAAAAATAAAAAACTACAATGTGTTAGTGCTGATTATGGAGTTTTAATTTTTAAAAAACGGTCTTGTTTCACCACAGAGTTATAAATTTATTAAAATAATACATAGGTATTAGTTTGTGAAGTGACAAGATTTTTATTTCTTAAAAAGAAGACTAATTAATGTAAGTGATCTAATTAACTCACAATTTAGATTTTGCTGTAAATTATACTACTGATTTTGGAAATTTAAAGCAATTTAATGAAGATATTTTTAGAAATTTAAATAAATTAACATTTTTTTCTTACTCAGAAACATTGTGTGGTATGTTTTATGTGATGAGGTGTTATCGTGCATCAGGACCCTTCCTCCGATGTAGAGAGTATATGGCACTATGTGATATTGTACGTTGTCTTCCAAATACCGTTGAACATTTAAGTACCACCTCTGCACCACTACTAATTCTGTGCGGGCATCATGTGAAAGCCTCTCCAGAACATTAGTGACCCTCTTTTAGATGCAACCCATGATGCTGCATTCTGCATATAATTCTCATATGTGTCTCCATACAAAACCTTGACCATCAAATGTCTTTAAACCCATTCTCACTTCACCTAAAAAGAACTCTCTTCCAGTCCTCTAAACTCCAATCAATATGTTCTTGTGCAAATTGAAGTTGATTTCTTTGTGAGCTTCAGTGAGCACAAACTACAAGCATGGTGTCTATCACTCAGTTATACTTCAGATCGTCTCCTTTACACTGTTCAGCTGGAAATGGAAGCATTGCTTACTTGCCTGATCAGACTCCTGAGTTCATCTCCAGTCACACTTCAAGTTTTTAATGCCTTATTCCGAATAAACCTGTCATCAGTTAGGTTTGTAGATCTCGGTTGTCCTTGTCCTGGCCTTCTGGCATGGGTGCCTGTCCCCTGATAACGCCATGTGATAAATTGTATGTGATGAATACCCAGCCTCCTGGCATCCATTCTTCGGTCGTAACTTTCTTGTAAGAGTGTCAGAACCCTTGTAACTTTGTGCTCATTCAAGTGTCTAATTAAGGAGGCATTAAACTGTTAAAAAAAGTACACTGAGTGCATGAATGTATTTAAAGGCAACTAAATTGGTACTGTTATTAAAGAGAGATACAAGCATTGTTATGAATAAAAGGATTAATAGACAATGAACAATGAATTACCCACTCTTTCCAGTACTAAACATTTTTTAGTCAGTACTATTTTACTTACTGAAACCCTCATTTAAATTAAACATGTTTAAGATACCTAAATTAAAATAATCCAAGGTGATATGTCAATTTTGTCCACCAGTGTTTTAAATGTACAGGGTAACATACCTTAAATACCTTTGACAGCTATTCTGCAACATCTGGCTGCGAGTTCCAGGTACTTCAGATATAGACTCATAACCATTTAGTTCAATTAACCTTATAACACTATACAAAGTTAATTTTTTACAGATACATGCAGCAATGAACATGCTCATAAATCCAGTAAAAAATTAAAGGTACCATCTACATTAAAGATGATTTATTTTGTTTCAATGCTCATAGAATAGGACATATTGAATTATGGACAAATATTATCTTTTAAGACAGGGACTCTTCTATATCCACAAACTGTCAGTAAATCCTGAATAGTGATATACACTATACACTACTAGATGAAAGTTCTTAAATCTGGTGAATCGTTTGGTTCAATATCGTCCAAAAAATATATTCAAAGCGAAAATTCTTGTTACAGCATTTAAATAGATAGCTAGCTGTTTTGGAAATTATTGATAAAACTAAACAAAAGCTAAAGGCTTGAGTGGCAGACAGAAGCATAGCTCTCAATAGCTGCAGATATTATTAAATCGGATTTTTAAGGCAACAAATATTTTACCAAACTAAAGATATCTCCAAATTCACTAATGAAGCAAAACTATGTATTGTTAATTAGTGAATTGTATTCTCATTCACACACTCCTACCTTAATCATTGATTAAAATAAAGGTATTTGAGAGTTAATTAATTTGTGTGTTATTTAAAATTAAGAAAACACAAAATAACAGGCATTATACTTTATTTGAATATAATACATCATTCTTTTTACATAAATTGTGGTGAAATTCAGGCATGTTGTTGTAAATAAAACACAGTTAAACAGTAATTATATCTATTATTGGAACTAAAACCAAGACAAGATTTGAAATATTCACAAACTGTGTATGGATACACAATTGATATTCAGTAGTAGCATTAATAACATTCATTAATATTCGCATAGATGGTTGTGATATACATATATTAGATACATCATTTGGTCATGTTAGGGAAACATTTTATACTCCACTATATTTTAAACAAAAATACATCCATTGTTTGGCAAGAATCAAACATCTTTTATCATGAGATTATACAAAAGATTTGTGTATATTCATACACAACACACATGTAACATATATACATATATATTCACACTCAGGTATAGATAGCAGAAGATATAACATTCATTTCATCACAAGAATTAATAACACATCTAGTACTTTCCAAGATAATAGGTATACTACACGTAAAAAAGTGTGTCAATATTTTATATTAGGGGAAAATGATTCCTCTAATTTAAATGACATACTTCTTTCATTAATACATTACATATATTTTTTATTTTTCTTATTTTCTTTATTTTAAAAGATGTTTAAAATATTGGCACTAAACAACTATTTGGTAATTTTTGTAGATAATAAATACATTTATTCCACAAGGGCATTTTTAAATTTATACAATGCATATTATAGGAGTAACACACAGGGTAACTTATGGAACATCAACATAAATACATGCATAATTATATAAATACTTTTATATAAAACTATTTACATAGAAATACTTACATAGTCAATCATAACATTGAAAAGAAAAGCTTATAACATAAACTTTATTTATTATATACCTTTCATTATGCATATTAAATACAATTTAATTTATACTTATTTTTAAAAATCCTACTCAAGTAAAGACAAAGTAAAATTAAAAATGAGTATAATATTTTTAGGGAAATAAAATCAGCCCCTCAAAGCAAACAATGAACTAGTTTGATTACAGTTGAATTTCAACTTGTATTTTTCATTTAATGGTTTATTCACAAAAATGGGGAAAAAAAAAAAAAAAAAAAAAAAAAAAAAAAGAATGACAAAACAATCACTTTACAAAGTTGGAGGGCGTATTGCTAACTTTAAAAATTTCACTGTTACCTTTTAGAACACTATCAATTAAGGATGGGTAAGAAAGTAATAATGATAATGCAATTGCATTGATTATGAACCACAAATAAATGCATCGTTATTCCCAATGTGAACTATGTATATACAATAAAAGGAATAATTTTATATGTATACTTGGTAATTAGATTAATACATGGAAATCATCTTTAAACAGTCAACTTTCAAAATTTACCTTATCTCTTATAAATAAAAAATAAACATATTTACAAAAATAAACATATTAAAATTATAAAAATAAAAGTTTCTTCCAGAAGAATTTAAAAAAAAATAAATAATTACATAAGACTTTACATCTGTGATTACGAGCACATATGATGTGTAAAGTACTCTGTACAAAATCATCATACAGCTATACTAAACTCATATGTACACAAAACACACCATAATTAATCTATATTTTTAATTATAAGGCACTGGTGGCAAGTATTTTCAATAATATATAAATACCTAAATGAAAAATATCACTTTTTTTAAACAGGGAGATTTCCAGAAATATTGTTAAATACCCTGTTAAAGCTAATAAAATTTAAATTGATAGAGCAAAGATAAAATAATAATCATATTGATAATGCTGTTTTTTTTTTTGAGTGTTTTTTCAGTATTTTTAAGTAAGCTTTCATAGACAATATTTCTTTAAACTGTCTTAAATATGAAATAACAAAAATAAAATAACTTTTATCAATGATCTTAAACTGGCATTACATATAAATATTACATATGTATATTACACACTCAATGTGTCAAAGAATAAAATTTAAGAGGAACTTAACAATGAGTCTATATAAAGTCATATAACTCATACAACATTTATTTACTTTTTAAATATATTTAGTCATATTCACAAAACATACTTGCACTACTAGATACAGCCTATTGACTGAATAGACAATAAATACATATTTAACTTGAAAGATTTAGTTTTCATCAAATAAACTGTTACCATAAACACTCGTTAAAGTCATTAAAAACGTTCACTTGGACCACTCTATCACATATATTAATCATATAAAATAGCTTTCACAATAACATTTTAAACTTCAGTGCCATCCTCTCCCTCATCTTCAAATAGAGGACCATCTTTCTTGGGCTTAGGTGGTGGTTTAGGTGCCACTTTTGACCTTATAGGTACAATATCTCCTTCAGCTGAGCTTGTTCGTTTAAGATTAACATCTCTGTCAGGAGATAAGGGTGAGGGGCTTGGCCTTAACCCACCTTCAAAATGAAAATAATTGGGAACGTTTGATGAAGAATTTCTTCCTCTTGGATTATCAGAAAATGATTTATTTAAAGAAAGAACTGAACTACCATCTGCTGTAGTACGACGCCCAAGGTTATCATAAACAGGTTCAGCTTTTATAGGAGATAAAGGATCATCTAGAAGAGATGGAGTAGGTGCTGAAGACCAACTTGGAACACGAGGTCGACGTGGGATTGTAACATAACCTTGACGTGGAAGAACAATGGGAGCATTTGGAGAAAATGGAGAGTGAGATCTTGAATATGGGAGAGTACCAAAATTATAATGAACAGATGGGTTTAGAATTGATTGCTGCATTGATGGGTATAAGGAAGCTCTTGAAAGATTATCAAACCCATTAGATGTTGAACTACTGGCAGGAGAAATATTATGACTTCTTGATGGAAAAGACAACAAATCTGGTGGGTGGGCTTCTGATACGGGTTTCTCAACATTTGGTCCTTCCTGTCTGATGTCCATGCATTCAATAGAATTTTCTTCTTCTGTAGGACATGCATTACCTAAGCACAAACCATTTAAAAACATATTAATTTACATTTAAATGACGGATACTTACTTAATAATAATACCTAACTAATAATTATGGATAATATCATTTATTATTGTAAAACAGGACTATTAAAGGAATGATAGTTACAAGAAAATTATATATAAGAAACAATTCAAACAAGTACAACACAAAGAATCGATCTGACTTCATTTTTTAAACATAACTCATGGTGTGCAGTGTAATTAGGTTACACTAACTAGTGTAAGCAGTGAAAATTAGTAATAATTTTCTAATTGCAAATTAAATTTCCTACAAGCCCTAGCTGTTTGTGCTGCCAAGGTTTCTTTTACCTTTATCATTGCAGAAGTTAATTTCCTATCTAATAAATCTATTTTCAACCCAAAATTCGACACCTTTCTCAATTCCATTGGACATCATTGACTTGTAGATAGAGACTTCAATGAAAAGCATCAATAGTGAATCTCAAAAGCCTCTAGATCAGAAGTCCATCACTTTCTCTCGTACCCAGGATCTATACAACTATTGATCCCAATAACAAAGCAAACCTCCCAATTTCTTATTCCGCTGTAGACTAGAAGTGATGAGAAATAGTAAATATTAAGGAACCTACCTCACTGTAAACCCTCTGGGAATGATTTTATTAATTTTAGATCTCAGTTCTCAGACCCTTCAACAACTCCTACCAAAAGCAATAATTTTCCTGGCCAACATATTTAATTGCATTTTAAGACCCCATAATATCCCCTTCTATGGAAATGTACTGTTACTGTCTATTTTCTAATATCTTATTGCACTATCATCCTATTTCCAACTCACTCAAAAGTACCCTCCCTACTCGCACCTCTCTTCTCCTTTTTAGATACCAAAAACCTTCTCCTCACTTGTCAATTTACCTTTTGTTCAAGGAACTCCAGTGACTTTAAGGGCTTCACTTTGTTGATGATATATCCTCAGCACTTGAAAGAAAACATTTCAAGGGTGACTTTCTCTACCTAGCTCAGGCATTTGACCGAGTATGGCACACTGCAAGCTTAAATCTGTTTTCTAATCACAGACCTTTCAACTTATCATCCAAGCCTATATATCTATCTATCTAACTGCTTCTTCTTTTGAGTCCATTGTGGATCAGAATATTCCAATCATTATCCTATTCAACCCAGAGTTCCTTAAGATAGCATCATGGGACCTTTACTTTATACCATGTATACCACTTATATTCCTGTTACTCCTGGTGTCTTTCTCGCCACCATTGCTGATGAGACAGCAATCTTTTTGCCTCATTGTGGTTTCCTAACTACAGCTAACATCCAAAATCACCTGACCAGAGATAGAAAACTGGTACAACCAACCAATGGCGCATCACGGTCGATGAAGGCAAATGCGTTCACACCACAATCACCTTTCAAATAGGGTCCTGTCCATATGTTCACCATTGCAATAAATTATGTATTATACATCATAATATTTATTAACCATAATTTATAAATTGTGAAGACACTTGATAACAAGACTTAACCTTTTCAACTTGTTTAGTTACTCCATATGGTATTAATTTCATTTGTATTTTATGGTTAATTAATTCTACTCTTAGGTCTTCAAATTCGTTTTATTCTTACTCTCATAGCAATCTATTCCATAACAACCATTAATTTGATACTGACTCCCATGGTCAATACTGTTTACTGTAGGTCTTCAATAAGATAAAAGACTGATGTGGAACACTCACGCAAGACTTTAAGAGACAAGAATTATTCAGACATTTTTGACAACCCTAGCCTAACACAGAAGACAAAGTTTTATATACAAACAGACACTAACACCAATTTGGATTTACAGACAAGAACTGAGAGGGGCAGCTAAACCTTGAACATCAGACGAATCCAAATATGCCAATCCAAAATCCTTAGAACATCAACTAACTATCCCTTCATAACGATCTCATGTATCTACAGCCAATGACCTCATAAGGTCATATGCCCTTCAAAACATAGTGTCCCTTTCTTCAGCGACAAATATTTGCTAATGCTAATTCTGGTTTAGTACATCAGTAAGTAACTGCTCATGAGTGCTAAATTATTTTTTTTAAATAGAGTTATGATCAGTCTAAAGTTAGTATTTATGATAAACACCAAAAATTTTAATTTATCTTTGAAAAATAACTTTACACTGTCAAAACAAAACACAAAAGTCACTTCTCATAGAAATCCTATATATATAAATCTATATATTTAAGCAATATTGATACAGATATTTGATGATAAATTTCTCAGCCTGCATTTATTTTCAAAGTAATACACAATGAATACAATTCCTTATATTTAATCAGAATTTTTAATAATAAACATTTTTTTTCTTCTTGAGGGCATGCCAATCATTAAGGTCACATGCCTTAATGCTTACATTTACACCCAAAAATTTAACATTTATTGAGTTGCTTTTAGTAATCTGAAATTTGAACTGATCCAGACTTTGTGAGAAATAATTACTTCGGATTAGCCTCTGTATTCAGGGCTCATTGTATTGTTACTATTCCATAAGAATGTTTACCAGAAAATTTAAATATAAAATCAACATACCTTGTAATGAGTTTTCGTCTAGTAATTTTCTATTCAGCTCAGAGAGTTCTACTACATCATTACTAATCTGTGCTTCATAACGCCTTGGAGGCTTTTGAACAGGGTTTACAGTAAGTAGACTTTTTTCTTGTTCGCTAGATGTTGTAATGTGCATGACATCTCCATTAGAAGGCATTGAATTTGATGAAGATTTTTTAGATTGTGATTGTTTGTGCCTACAACAATACCAGCAGCATAACAGGAGAATGATTATTAATAAAGCAGCCATTCCTGTACATAATCCAATGATTAGTGGCCATGAATCATTAGCATTTCTTTCACCAGGGAAGCTATCATCGGCATAAACAAGAAGAGTAACATTTCTTTCATCTAATCCACCAGGACTCTTGGCAACACATTTGAACTGACCTTTATCCTGTAAACCCACTTGGTTAACCGTTAAATTGACCCATCTATCAGGATTTTCATCAGTCCCAATTACGCTTGTTTTAATAGAATATCTATTAACATTATATTTAACTTTGGTGTTATCTGATGAAATGATTCTTGAGTTGTGGACCCAGTGAACTTCAGGCATCGGGTCACCAGTCACCTTACAGCCTAAACTTACATCTTTATTTTCAGCTGAAATTGAAGTTCCCACAGGAGGCCATAATATTTTGGGTTTGCATGCAAAATCTTCAGGTTTAATAACATTCCACATTTTACTCCGAAGATGTTCTGGCTGCGTGCATGATGTTGGAACAGCATACAAATTCCTCTCCACAACCAAATTTCTAAAATCTCGTAAATGACAATTACAGTTCCATGGATTATCCTGAAGAACTAAACTCCTAAGTTTCAACATGTCAGTAAATGTTGAATGTTTTAAATGTACCAGTTTATTAGCATTTAGTTTTAAATTAAGTAAGTTTGTGACATTATAAAATGCTCTGTCATCTATTTCTGATAAATCACAATCACCCATTTCAATAGTCTGAAGGTGAAAAAGATTTATAAATAAATTAGATTCAATTCTTTTGATAGGATTTCCATTGAACAATAGAACTCTTAATCTACCGTTATCTCTAAACAATCCAGGGTATAAAACATGAATTCTATTTTCTGAAAGATCCACTTCAACAAGGATTCCTAAGCCTTTGAATGTATCCCTGTGAACTTCCTTTATGCTACACTCCCGAAGAAATATTTTATGTAAGTTTACAAGACCAACAGATTTAAATGCTTCTTTCGGTAAATGGTCTATTAAGTTTTCAGACAAATCAAGTGTCTGAATTTCACTATTTAGTGAAGCTGGTATGCTTCTATAGTCAGCTTTTTTGCAATCAGCAGTCTTCTTTCCATATACCCATTTACATTTGCAGCCTATAGGGCAAGATGTCCAGTCACTAGGTTGCCCAACTGCAACCCCGAGGAAGACTATTAAAAGAACAGTCTTAACTATATCTGAAAAAAAAAAAATTATTTATTTTCAAAGTAGAATTTCTTTGGCTAAAAAAAGAAAATAGGTTTACACTAAACTAATTCAATTGATTGATATTATAAATACCAAAAATAAATTTACTAAAAACATACATATTATCGTAACAACATATTTCTTGATATTTTTGTTGGATTTTAGGGTGTAAAACACTTGGGTCATCAATGCCCATAGGCAACATATCTCTTATACCATATAATCCATTTAATATAGAAGTGAAATAAATGCATCTTTGGAAACAATTTAAAGATAACTGTTTTAATGAATAATTTATAACTTTTTAATTTATAGGCAATTCATATTTTAAAATATTTATGTATAAATTGCTAAAAAAAAAAACGAGTAAATGAAAGTCTCATAGTTATACAGCTCATTCATCGTTAAAATTTTGATCATTAATTTCTCTAATATAAGTCATTTAACTAGAGCAATCAACGTTTTAACACTAATTCCTGTATCTATTTTAAATCAAACAACATTTTTTTCAATTACAGCCAAACCTGGATAAGTTGAGTTTGAAAAGCAGTGCTCATTTAACTTAGTTATCTATTTTTTGATAGGCTCTTTTTGTGTTGTAGTGATTAATAAACAAGTACAACCATGGAGACTAGGGTTTGATTACTAGCCCTTCCAAGGATATCTTTCCGAGGAAACTCATAACGAGTCAAGTCAGGTTCATTCTCGTGATGGAAAATGAGCAGCTGCTTTAATAAATAAGCAGTATATCCAGTAAAAGAGAACAAAACAAATTTCGTGAGGTAATAACCTAGAACTGATCTTTCCTAGATAGACCATTTATCCTATTTGAGATCTACTGAGGCAACCTAGGCCTGATAACATGTGTGCCACTGATTTTATTTTAATTTTATTGTGACTAGTTTATTATTATTTATGACTTAATAATATTTTTTTCAATTTCTAGTAATTGATTATTTTCAAGAATGTAGGGAAAATTAATTTTAAACAACTTTAGCAAGTAATGAACTTTTCTAAGTAATATACAAAAGAAAATTAATGATAAGAACAATAAATAATCATTGATTATATCTTGACTTGACATTAATCGTAGCGGTGTGATCAAACTGAAAGGAAACATTGAACATGTTCGTTAATCTGAAATACCTCGACTTTTGAGTTTTGGATTTTAAGTAAATTAGATCTATTTCACTTATAAATTCAATAAGAAAACAATATTTTGTACTTGACATGTTTTAAGTTATCTAGTTTTGACTTTATTTTACTTTAAGAAAAAATAATTTAATTCTTTTAAATTATAATTATTATTATATCTATTTAAAATAATGAAACACATATTTCATATTCAAGTAATTTCAATATTTATTATAGCTATTTGAAAAAAAACGTTGGTAATCAGAGGGGTAACTACAGGGTGGCAGGGCTGGCAAAATGCCACGGGCCCCCGACCCAAGAGGGCCCCGGCCCAAGTGGCCGCGAGCTCAGTAATATTGTTTTAATATTGTACCTATTTATAAAAATATTAAAATATATATACCATAATACAAATTATTGGTTGTGGGTAACTAAACTACTCGTAAGTATAATAAAGCTTAATGATAGGGCCCCCATTAAAGGAATTTGCCACGGGCCCCAGATGATATAGTTACGCCACTGTTAGTAATAATATTAATACTATATTTTGTGCAAATTTACATTATTATTTACCTGACATTACAGTATCTCTTTTTTGTCCTGCAGTCAATATATATTATTATATTTTCATTTTAGAAAGTCTGGAAAAAAAAAAATATGCATATATTAACAATGTAAAACCAAAATCACAAATTACATGCAATAAAAACATAAAGTAAATCTATAATATTGTGACAAATATCTTCACTGCCTTGCTAATTGAAAATATGAAATAGCTCAAATGTTTATTGTATATTTCATAATTTCACCATTGTGGTAAAAGGAAGGTTTTTCTTGATTACAACCAACTAGCTTAGATAGCTTAAGGTTTCATTCTCAAATTAATAAGGATGATGCTTTATATAAGGTATACACCTCTTATTTGCTGACTAGTAAATGAAGGGCACCTAACCTAACCATCCACTGCCATCCATCCCTAAATGAACAGTTTATAAATGGACAGGTTTGATAAATAAAATCAATAAGCAACTCAAGTCCAAGTGGATTTAATGAAAGTAACAAATATTTTAATATTGAGTATCCAGTATAGCTGTTATGAGCCAAAAGTCATGATGGTCTTATTAATAAGTATTGCTTTTTCTGAAGGGGAAATTACTAAAAAATATCAAGGAAAACCCCTCAGAAGAAAATCTTACAATGAAAACTGAGGTTGATGGGCTTTGATTTTTAAGAAATTTTAATGACAACAATCATATTAGCAGCACTGAATTTGATAAAGCGGTGAAATATTTTGTGGATGTTGGGGCCACCTCTTAATTATGAATAATTATAAGTTCCCCTCTTCTCGTATCAGACCTTGTATCTATAATAAGATAAAGAAAGTAATAAACCCATAGACATATAAACATATAAATGAAAAACATATAAATGAAATGCACCACTTTTAACAAAATTAAGGAAAAACCTAACAAAACTAGCTCATACAATTATTTTAAAATTTACTGGGATAAGAAACTTCCATATTTATAATTAATATTTAATGCACTTTAGGCTTGTTAAAATTATATTATAGTGTATTTTAACATACTTATTATTTTAACACATCAATTGTTGTGGTCTCTTAAGGAACTTTCAACTGATTCCAAGACAGTCACTGGGTTAACCAATCCCTGTTTTTAGGGTGGTTCAGTTTGTCACTACAAAATAATTTCACCATTAAATTCTCACTGTATTTAGACCACCTTGGAGCAGTAATCCCTACTGCCACTGGTTTTAACTTTTTATTTATTTACTATCTTGCCAATGACAATAGTACGAGTATATAATGTTTAAGTGGGTATTAACCATAATAAAACTATCCTGTTATATTCTCAAATCTAATTAACGTGAAGGTATTTTTATTGACCATTCTGTTTGGCTGTCTAAATCTAAGATTTACAAGTGTAGTGTCTTAGCACAAAATAAAAGTCGAGCAGCAGACTCTTGGATAACTGTGGTTGTCAACTTGTTAAAAAAATGTACTTAATACAAGTGCTCTGTATTTATTTGTGTGTAAGGTGGATCAAAATATTTTTATTTATGAGCGAATCTAAGACAATGTGTCTTTTTCTGTTAATACATAAGTGTTATTTTTGAATACATAAGCAGTGTTTAAGCAACTTAAAAAAAAAACCAAAAAACAGAGGAGTGTGTTGTTTTTTATTGACCATTCTGTTTAGCAGACTAAATCTAAGATTTACAAGGGATGGATGTGTCCTAATTTAAATTTTGGTACTCTTGATTGGATTGGATGATAAGAGCCACTCTACCCTGATTGCTTGACAGGAGTCCCGGCTAAGGGGTCTCTCTTATGGCGTGGGTAACTAACACTTAAACTACCGGTGGCTGTATAGCATAGTTAACAAAGCACCAACTATAGTTAAATACAAATATATTCTTTAAGGTAGAGGTATTTTCTTTAAGAGACACCACATGAAAAGTTCTGCCAGTTCATAGTGAGGCCCTGTCACTTCGACGGTTATCGCTCTCTGCCCCCCCCCTCATATCATATCTACTTTCACACATACAAAACGTTGGGCAGCTGCGAAAGCCTGTAATGACATGGAGGGATGAAAGGATTTCCGAGGATTTCGTTTCCTGCACAAGACAGTAAAAGTGGGCCCATTAAATCTTTTTTGCCCATACAAAAGGGAAAGTAGGCCTCAGTGGGCGGCCAGGAGCCTACATTCAGGACCCATTGTATATAAGGGACCTGTTCGTGATATCATTTACCAGTCCAAGGAACTAGTTATTAAACCAATTTATATTTATTACTTAAAAGCTTAAAAGGGGAGATAATCTTAAATGTATATAAAACAACGTAAATTTTTTTAATGTATATAAACAAAATAAATGACGCAGAAAGTACAGAAACAATATCGAAAGATACTCGCGGGACTTGGCGTGAGTTTCGTAAAAACTTATTAAATGATTCTTAAAAAAACTACTGGATACTTTTTGACCGAAAATACTTTTATTTATTAACCACCCTCTTCATAAATAAAAACAAGTTTTAAATATCTAAAACTTTGAAATAAAAAAACCTATTAAAGTGGTTTTTAATTATTAAATGTGGGATTTCCATCGTTGGCTCTCGAACTTAATTTGTCCTCAACCACGGGGGGGGGGGGGGAAATCGGAACTTTTTTTAAAAACAAATATCTTTATTTTGCTTAGGACGTCATTTCTTAACGTCTTGTTACTTAGGGGGAAAAAGGCCCATTGGCCACTTAACTGGTCACTTTATCAGATAGAGCTCACTATAACCAAAATGCTAGTTGGTTTGAAGGTCGCGAGGCCACCTCCGCCTTAAGTGTCGCTCTTTGCATCCAGGGATGATATGGAAGGGCAAAGCATTAGCATACGGATTCGGATGTGACCAGGGAGGTGGTAATGGAAGTTCTGATAGCAGACGGTGGCTAGGTCTTTACCGAATGGGAAGATCAGTTTAGAGATATAAAAGCGAGCATTGGCTATCAATCAGAAGTTATATACTCTTAAATAGCTTCTGAGTTATAACCTGAGAAATGTTTCCATAATCCCTAATTGGATTTGAAGCTAAAACTAATCTGTTTATTTCGAGGTGTTGTGGAATTTACTTTCAACATTCCAAATCGATTGAATCATTTTTACAAACGCTATCGTAGAACATACAGACAGGCAAAAGAAAAAAAATCGCCACTACCTGCAATGCCTGCAAAAAAAGTAGAGCCTCGTGCTTCTTTTAATTCGTTTGCACGTCAATTAATATTTATGAAAAAATAACAAAAGTAACATACAGAAAACATTCTTAAGAAATGCACCCCACTTGAGGAAAAACTTAACTACCAGTTTGGAGAACAAGGAATAAGGAAAGTTCTTCCGGAACATTTGGGCATACGTACAAGGAAAATCTTCGGACCGACTTATGGATTTTTTTCGGAAAGTCGCCATTGATATAGGAAAAAAACACCTAACGGAACTAACTCAGGTAATTATTTCAAACTTTACTAACGAACTTCCATATTTAGTCGGTAGAAAAATTACTACTAAACTAATGGAAAAAAAAAATGAGTTCACTATATTTGGCTCTACTTGTCCGGATTTTACCCAAAACAGTAGCATCTCGGCCCTGTCTTTTACGTAGGGGCAGCTCAATCTAAGCCAATAATGTTTTATTCATTTCTTATTTTGAATGATTCATGTAGGAACCCTACAAGAGTACAATTTCAATTAGGACGGAATTGAACTTCCATTGGACTGGTTTCCCATCCGTCCTCGGGGCATTAGTAGCATAATAAGAAATAATGCGAAAAATAAAATTAGAATCTTACAGTTTAATTGCTGGTTGTGGGTTTGCACGGTTTCCAACTTATCGTTTACAACGTTTTTGGCATCTGAGATCGATAGTATGTATTATTAGTTCAGTATGTACTAATACGAAAGTCCTTGTGAATAAGAAATAAAAACTTAACGGAAGAGAAAATAGGACGTTATTCACAAAATTAGAATTACAACGCATAGAATTTAATGAAACATCTACTCAAAATCCTCACTGTCTTCTCAAAATACTTGGAACAGGAGTGGGCAAAATGGCCTTGACATGAACGCAACAGATTGATTTATATGAATTAGGGGGGGGGGAGGTTGTACCCGCATGTGCTTTCATTCGTGGCAGGAAGGTGGGCTATACTCTCAAGCCACCTATGTCTATTAACGGAAGTTAAATAAAGACCACTAAACGATCGTTAAATCATACACTAATGATAACATGAAACATTAATTTTACATTCGTATCACAGGAAATAAGTGTGCAGAAACTTGAACAAAACTGTCAAACCGAAATACACTCACGCACATTGTTAATAAATAAAAAATAGTTACATACCATTGTAGATAAAATAAATTCAATTTATCCTTTTATAATGCACAGTAAGACACTATCACTAACTATACTACGCTGTAAATGAATACAAATACTAAGAGATCGAAGACTTTCAATTCACAACCACTGCAGTAACATCGCGGATGAGTCTACAGAGATGACTGAAGGAACCCAACTCACTGAATGAAGTGAAATCACCGCTGACTCACAGGGAAAAGATTCCCCGACGTACACTTATGTATAATTAATTAATCATAACACAAAAAAAACTCATTCACGCATTCGGCTCACTCAACGTTGAGTTGTTATTTCAAACACCCGACACAATGTCAGGGGAAACAAAATCAGATGCTATCATAATTCCGACGTGGACATCAATTGATGGATATTTTGTGGGGATATTGATCCCGAATTTCGGAGACATTTGTCAATTTGGTATTCACTAGTTCATATTCAAGTAACAACGTCAGAGATTTTGATGTTTGATTTTTATGCGCGGATTTCACCGCTCCTTTATTTTGGGTTTCGTTAGTTTTTTCAAAAATAGAAATCCTTCACTTTCACCCGAGTGTCGGCCACAATATGTTTCATTAGTTTTTGTCACTGTTCATTTTTTTTTTTTTTTAACCTAATATTGTTAAAACCTTAATTATTTAAAACACCCATAAAATGATGTTGACAACTCTATAACTCATGAACTTTATTTGAAAGAAATTTGACGAATTGAAGGAACACACGTTTTGTTCTCTCCTAATTACTCTTAATTTATTTTTTAAGAAATGCATTTTATAAACAATTTAACGTGAAGATGCAATATAGCTTGGGTCGTTCGTCAGTCGGTGCCACGTGGCCTACAAAAATTTAGCACCTCAAGTTTTAAAAAGGACATCATTCATAATCTGACTGATGGAAAATGACCACAAACGTCTCATTGACCATGGATGCGTTCTTATCGTTAACTATTATATTTTGTTTTTTAATTGAGATTAATATAAAAATAACACACCTTTTTTGTCTTCCCACAATTTTTTCAAAAATAAGCTGGGGAAAGACAATAAAACTGTATTATTTTTCTGTACCCTTCCACAACCCGGCATTAATAATTTAATTTGAGATTAATATTGTTTCGACATGTTTTAGTTCCATATTTTGCACTTCCAATATATATTCCTGGGTGTTTTAAGATCAACGCATAACCTTAAGTGTATTTTTGGCTCACTAAGTCTGAAAACATTGACATTCTAATCATGGATGAGATGAATAAAAATATTATATAATTAAACAATGAAATAAATAAATGTAATTACAGGCATTAGTCACAGCCGTTGCTCCTGCGGTGATATAACATGACAAGCAAAGTTATTACTGTTTACTAGATAACATATGTCTGTAGTCATACAAGGTCGTGAAATACAACGGTGCTTTTATTGTACGAGGTTGGGCATTTCAGAATTGTTTTTCATTAATTTGAAATATACTATTCATAGTCCTATGACTCATACAATCGTTTATTCACAATCAGCTCATTTGGGATGAAAGAATGATCTATATTCATGTGATAAATTTGAAAACCACAAATATGGTTTACCTGGGTGAATTAACGCACTCAAAACATAGACTAACCAAGTAGAATTTATTCACGAATACGTCAATATTTTAGGGATTTGATGGGTTTTTTTTTTTTTTCCAAAACCTGAAGCCCTTGTTTTTTCTGCCCTATGTGGGGTATGTATGTCTGTTTGTGAATCCCCGGTTCTTACATCAAAGATCTTGACTCCCTGATTAACAATATGTAACTTTATGTTTCATGTGTCGGGAATATAATTACGTGAAGTCATTAAAACTTTCAGTTTCACACAAAGAGATAATATTTTGATGGAATTTTCAAACGATGCTCTAAAGATGCTGAAAATAAAAGCAGCTCTAGGAAAAATAATTAAGGATCATGAATTAATAAATTACTTGGTAATTCAAAAATTAATATTCTCAAATCATATTGATTAGGCTATCAAATTAAAGATCTTTACACCCTGATCTATATAGGGACTTTAATGGACTAGTCACTAAAACTGCCATTAAGAAAGTTTTCACACTCATGACGTACTTATAGATTTTAATGATTAGACTTTATTATTCTATTACATAACTTTATTATGATATAGAGTTTATATTATGTAACAGATGATGCTGAAACATGAGAAACGCTCACGTCTGGAATGTGCGTTAATTATAAAAGTATTGAAGATACATATTGAAGAGACCTGAGGCCTATTACAGTCTAAATTTACAATAATATACTAATACTATAATATATATGTTAGAATACGTCATTATAATAGATAACACTAAAATATAAAAAGCTATTATGATCGCCTTCCCACCCCTCCCCTCCAGGACATGAGACCATCATCGACCTTAAGGCCGGGTTTGAGTCATCGCTCATGAATTTCTCTAGAGGTCACTTAGAATCACGCAAGATTCAGTGAATGCGTCATGAATGGGGCTTCCGCCCAGTACAAAAGTGGAACTTCCCATAAAAGGACAGCAACAGAGATTGTAGTATTGTCCACTCAACAATATACAACGGTATACGAGGATATTTGATAAGTTCTTTGTTGAGTGCCATGTTTATGTAATAAAAAAATTACACATATTCCTTAGCCAAATTTTAGCCATAAAACGCTCAAGTAAAGGGGGACTAGTTATCAATTTGAAGTGCTATAAATAAGATTAGTGGTGTACATAATAGAGGTTTTGCCGCCTGGGGCGGTCCCGAATTTTCCACCCTTTCCAAATCGATCAATATAAAGGATGGTTACTGAACATAAACAAACAAATACAATTTAACTTTTCTTTTGTTTGAACAAATTGTACATACAATGATAAAATGTATGCGTGTTTATTTATTTTTTATTAAAAATGCCTTGAATGACACTGTCAAAATCAATATCATCTGTTTGTTGTTTTGGTATGGAAAGTATTGCTAGATCCTATTTTATCACCTGGCAACGTGTTTTATTGTGGTCATCACCAATCCCAAATTTAGGGAACACTTGTTTTGTTCTTTTCACAGATTTAGCGTAAAAATGTGGGTCGGCGGGGTCAGCAGGCATTTTTAATTGAATGCTTAGTATAAGCATTGATTCTGTTGGTTACAAAATTATCGTATTGTTTATTTTTATATAATTTAGACTAAAATATTAAATAAAAAAAAAAAATGACACCCAAAAATATGTACCGCCCCGAAGCCATCATTTTAGCCACACAAGTTTTTAGTGTGGCTTGTGCCGTTTCTTTGGATTCATTTGTCCAAACTGACTTGCACTTAAACATTATGTTTGCGTTAAAGCTTGATTGGTTTCCAATACTTTCTCTCGTATTAGAGATCGATACAGACACTGTAACGTTGCTGGCCTTACTCCTGGAAACATTAGGTTATGCCAGTTTTACGAGCATAATTTTTATGTTGGCAACAGTGTTTAATTTAAGTAATAATCTTTTGCAGAATTTTGAAAACCACACCTCCAGTGGACCATAAATGAGCATACACTTTTATTTTTTGTTATATGGTAAATTTGAATGTGTGCCACTACATTTTACATATGGTTTCAATACGTAAGACTGGGCATTAACCGAGGAAAATAAAGAAAGGTTTTTACAATTTACAAAATTTACAATCGGAAGGTCCTAAAGCAAGATTTTCGTGTTTATGAATCAATGGTAACCCTAGAAGGATAAAAAAGGTGGAACTCCGGAAGTTTTAAGTTGGACGAGATACTGAAGGAGAAACGTATTTCTACGGTGACCCGGGGGGGGGGGGTTAGGGAACGCTCATAAAATATGGTTTTATGATGAACATGATTACTTGAGAAGGATGGTCCCAAGTTGGAGGCTCAGAGCGACAAAGCTGAGTTGTAGAAAGGAGTCGCAAGCCCTTGCACCATGGAGTAAGGAAGCAAGTGTAACATTCCTTGTATGTGTTGTACTGAGAAGTAATAGGTCAAAAAGTGTTTTACTGTTAAAGTTAAGACATATTACATATTATTAATCAGGACGTAGAGAGTATCCCCCGTTCCTGAATGAAAGTATAGCCTCTCCCTTCGCGCTTGGCGATTGATTTATATTCTCTAGAAAACCTGGAGGGTTTTCATATGGGTCTTAATACTTAAAATTTTCAACTGTATGTATAAGTACGTGACTCAGGTCGAAATATATTCTGCTCTTGACCGTTATAAGACCAAGAGATACAAATTAAACGGGTCACCAATGAGCACATTATAGAGCGGGGAGGGGGGCGAAAAAGGCCATGGGTAATCCCCCCCCCCGGATGAATGAGGTCCTACTTTTCAGCCGTCATTCAATTGGTCATAACAGCCCGGCAGCGGGGACACACCGGTCGGAATACAAATGCCCACGTCACTATTTAGCGGGCGCCAGGTCACTAAGTTCCACTTAATCCCGCCTGGCCCAATTAGTTGTACAAAACGCTCTTTCATTAGTGACACTGTCGACTCCCTTCTTGAATTTTTTCTTCGGGGCCTCACGCTCTGGAACGAATGAATTTTTACTTTTCTTAGCTTCTGCCTTCCTCTAACATTCCGATCATATATCCAATCACGAAAAAAATTACGTAGAATACTAATTGCCTCACTATTTGTTAATTTAAATTTTACCAACTGAAAATTGTTTAGATAATTTATGAACTAAGCAGAGTGTAACATTATTAAGAGATACTTACTGAGCCAAGTTATGGACCGAACATTTTATTCATTTCATTTCATTTCTTAACCAAATCACTAACAATTGATTAAAATATATGTACTTTGCTTGTCAACCGTGAGTGCATCAGTCAGTAGAAGAGTATGTTGGGAGATCGCGTCGGAGTTGTTCGGTTTTCATAAAGTTTTTAATGAAAAACCTCACGACGTTCTACGTCCCTCATTTTGTACATTGTTACATAACGATTGCACCCCCCCCCCCCGAATTATGGAATTCGATATAGATTCTATACAAATTAATCTATTTACAATAGGTCAATATCATATGTCCTGTTGCTAGGCTATATTTTATACAATTTTACACTGCGAGCTCCGATAGTTAAAAAAGTATAATGTACGTTATACATTGATTGTCTAAACAAGTTTAAAAAGTGACGGGGCTTACCTTATGAAACATAAATCTTAAAACTAAATTACATCTAACAAAGAAAATCTTAATTTTCCCCGACAGTCTGTTGCCATCGATGCGGCAAGGGTGGGTGGTTCATAGTAATAAACAGTGGGTTTGTTAGGTTTATCATGATTAACCAATCATGTTTAACGCCTATATGCTTTTACAGTTATCAGGACAATACGTCAGGCATACATAATTTGTTGAAACGTTGTCAACTAATAAACATGCCGAAAACGTCACAACTCTTTTTCATCAATTTCAGCCGATCTCTAAAAAATTCTCCAACTCATATAAATTTTTTTATTTAAAACAGCTGAAATATTCTTATTATTAAGCTTATTCTAGCCCATCTTTCCTCAACATTTTACCTTACACCCCTGTGAGAGCCGTGAATGAGTGGTTAAGTTAAGGTAAGCCTTTAACTCAAAGGCCTTGAACTTGCGTAGGCTCACGCTAATATAAACATCACTCTAATTGTAAAATACTATATTCGCATTAATAATTCAACTAAAATCTGAATGGTGGTTGCAAGACATACAAAAAAAAATACAACAAATATCTGCGGTTTTTACAGCTCCAAGATCGCGAACGCAAAATATCTTGGCTTATTCAAGGGTAGGATTTAAATATCAAATCAATACATTACATTAAGAGGAAAGTGAAAGAGTGTGCTACGAGGACAAGTTTAAATAAAGTATTAGGGGAAAAAAGGAAAATCCCGGCCGAACCCAGTTCAAACTAGCGGCGATTTGAAGAAGGATTCTCAAACGTAATAAAATAGGAATAGGGGGATGATAAAAAAGTAAGAAGGCCTGGATATAAATCACAATGGAGAATAGTAATAGTTTGCAATAGGGAAGACTGATGATAACTCAAGCCGAAGGGGAAAAAAAAACAAATAATTTTAGTCTTCTCCGATATGATTAATAAAGAAAGAGTCGATTTTAGTTTTTTATCATAACTATCCGCTTATATTCTTAGTTTGGTTAAAGCACCTAAAACAAATATAATATTAAGACTAATAATTAAATTAATGTGCAGTATTACTATTGTGCAGGATTACTGAGTTAGATTTTGAGTAGGTGACACCGAAGAGAATTCTATAAAATTTATTAAGAATTACTCCAAGTCCTGAGAACAATAGTAAATGCCCCTTATTACGTCAGCAACAAAACCCTTCATAACTATCTTAATATACCTTACATTCTTGAACTCATCCCTTCCAAGTTAATGAAATTCCATAGTAACCTATCCAACCACCCTAATTCCGTACCACCAGTCATTGCACTGCACCACTCATACCTATAATCCTCCTCGGAGACTGAAACGGCAGTGGCCTCGTGACCTGCTATAATCGCGTGACAGTGGGAATCCTGTCAATGGCCAGTATCTCCAATCATGTCCTGAGCGTCTGTGGCTCTCGCGCTCTTGGTCAGTCTCCACTGGCTAGTATCCGGTGACGCGGCTGACGGAGGAGCGTGGGGAAGTTCCCAAGACTCCGCTTCCTCTTTCGCAAGCGAGGGAGGTGGCAATCGTGAGGTCTCTGGGCTGTTTGTAAATACTGTATGAATGAGCGAGTGAATGAAGTATTTAAATAAAATTAAAAATAAAAATAAATAAAATAAAATTGTAAATGTGGTATGAATGAGAACATTTATTACAATTACTTACTGCCTAATAAGGCAGATTGTAATTTTAGCACAATAAAGCAGTTTTCAATTATTTCAAATTATAGAATTACTTCACTACTTGTTTTTTGGGAAAGCTCATTATACATCACCCGTCCAATCATTTTTGAAGAAATCTTTAAAATACATGTAACTGAAGATAATATTTAAATTATATCTAGGCTGAGAATCAAATGCCAATCTATCCATATTCGCCTCCTTTCCCTCCTCCCCTCCCATTTCTCACATAAAATATAATTAACTAAAATTTTCGCTGATAAAACATCACATTGATTCAAGTTATAATGACTGACCCATAAGTTGTATGGTAAATAAACAAAACATTTTGAAGCAAAAATACCTGAGAGTTTGTTTTTGTTCCCCCCCCCTCAAACCCCTTCTTTCAAACATTTAACAAATTATAAACAATAACAATATTATACATTGGTGCTTAATGGCTCCTTTTTCTATACAGCATATGCATTGTAAGGAGGGTAGAAAATACAAAAACATTTCTATTTTACATAATCAATAGACTGGACTGTGTGATAGGGTTCACCTTCTGTTTACAAATTGGGGTTAGCTGAGAGCTCTCTTTGCAACGGTTGAATAAGTCACTCGCCCACATCAGAGCATGCTAGAGTATTGGGAAATAGAATTTCGTTCACAATCGATTAATCATAGTTCTATTGATTCATTGATTGGGTATTTTGGGGTAAGACTCCAGTAAACATTACATACATTGAAATGTATGTAAAAGAAAACCTCGCAGTTCGTGTCACACCGTACGTCCATCAAACAGAAGGGCTGCTCCAATATGCATCACTGCAAGATCCGAGCCCGGAGGCTGGGTGCCAGACCAGATGTGACAGCCAGAACCAACAGCAACAATTACAGCACCATAATAAATACATACAATAACTACTTAATGAAAGCGAGTGAGATTAATTATCGTCTGTCTATCCGTCAGAATGTACGCTGCACAGCGCGATCAATTCTTTACATACATTGTACATGTGGTTCGTGTACAAACGACTCAACCCACCTCATGTTACATTTAAATGACATTTATTCGCAATACATTGAAATATGTTAGGTTAGTTTTTGGTTTGCATACAATAATGGGCAGTATTTGGGCTCGTTTTAAAAGATTTTCAATACTTAATTTTCTCATTTTCTTTCTATGATTAAGGACGGTAATACTAAAAAAACTCAAAAATATTCTTAAAAAAAAATGTTTTTAAAGCTAGCAATAGAAACGGTATATTTAATATGCTCCGAACCGGTTTAATCAATTTTTTTTATGATTCATAACAAAAAAAATAAAACTCTCAAAGAACAAAATCAAATCAAATCTTTATTGTGGTAAAATTACAATCTTCCTTCTGAAAGAACAAGAGCTAGAAGTACCCTTACTGATACACATTTTTCAGTGACCAAGATCAAGGAACAGCTATTAATTAATAATTTAATGTATACCACTTCAAAGATTATTTAAAAAGCTCATCCCATTTTAAGAACAAATTTAAATGGACTGATTGATACTTCTGTTTTTAATTCTCATTGCTTCAGTCCTTGGTTTTTATTAGTAAATAAATGATATCAATTTAAAACTGGGTTCGACAATCACACATATTGAGTAGTTAGACGATTAACTGATATAAGGTTGCCCTTTTAAAATAAATTGTTTATTAGATTAACATATCAAAAACTAATTATCAAGGAAAAAACAATAATAAAATATACGGAATGTTTTCTGAAGCAGATAAGATTAATCTGAGATATTTTAAACTGTACAAGATAATTTCGCTAAAGGATCTGAGGAATCCCGCAGTTTTTTTTATGACCACCTAACTTAATTATAAGCGATGATGAGGTTTATCCTGACGAATTTTAATTAATGTTGCATAATTATTAGGAAAATATTAAAAAGAGCCGTGTTTAGCTTTTAATTAACATTGAACGAAATAAACGAAAATTTTTTTTTTTTTACAGAACATCAGGGCGTGAAAAGTTCTGGAAAAAGCAAACTTTGATTTGCAGTTTGGATTAACCTTTGATTATAGTTCAAGTTCTACTTAAATATATTCGAATGCAAAAAATACTAACATTTTAAGCAATGGCCACTGCTAGGATACTGGTAGGTATCTGTTCATTTCACAAAAAAATATCAATAATTAATTTAAAGTTATCGATAAGTATTAAAAATATTATGTTCATTTGTCAGATAGTATGGATGCGACTGTAAAAGCTCAAACAGCTTGAATTAATATAGTTTTTTTCTTGGCTTTAATAAATATTTTTTTCTATGTGTCGGTAACAGTTCCGTTTTTTTATCTTATAAGCAAATAAATATTTCAAAAAGGCGTCGATTGGTATTACTTTTTTTTTTTAACTGTTCCCAAAATTTTGAAATGATTCCCATAAAAAAAACTTTTGTTTATATAAATAAAATTTAAAGGCGTTGAGTTTAATTACTAGAAGCTAGAGCATTCTCGTTGATATAAATACAGCGTTTGATAGTCCACAAACATTCATGTAACGTTTTAACGTTTGTTTTTTTTAAAGGAGCATTCCCTAGTTTGGCAGTAATTTAAAAATTAATATATAAACATCAGTTATTACAAATATCCTCAAGCGACACTTTTTAAAAATTCAATTATTTTATAGGAAATAAATTCATTGTCAAAATACTCTAGAACACCTGTGGGAATTCGATAATTTCAATACGTCCATTAACTATTTTCTGAGTGGCCCCACATCGGAATCATTGGCTTCTCTGAAAGTAAAATCACTCTGAAATATTCAGCCAATAGACTGCGCTGTAGTAGTGATTGGTGAGGGGGGGGGGTCCAAATTCAACTCCCAGATTCAAGAATCCATTACAATATTTTTTTTCCTTTCTGTTAGCCGGTCAGATCCGGCCCAATCGGCCGAGGGGGATCTGAACCGTTTAAAACTTTAGACTTGAAATTCTTCCATCGGCATATATAAATGTGCTGTAAAACATACGAGGTGATACACAATAGCACATTATAATTGCAATTAAACTGGGACTTGATAGTTAATTTAGATTTGAGTTTATGATCTTAAGTAAATGAAGCATTCATCGTTTAACCGTCTCATGCAAGGAAATACACGGTACTTGGAAATGTAGTCTATAAATAAATTTTATGAAAATCGAACATTATTCATCAACCTAACCCAATATTGCCAAATCACATTGGTAATTAATCGGTGAAATCCCAACTCAAATACGGATTCAGGGATAACTATGAACTCATTGTTTCGTAATTTTCATTCTACGTCACTTACCTTTTTATAGATTACCCTCCAATTGAGACAAGCGCATTGGAAGCGTCATTGTCACTTAGAATACTATTGTGAAACGTTGAGAATATTGGTCATGGACTAAATATTCACTTAGCGCAGTCCATTGTGAACAATAAGGAATATTTTAAACCTTTTAAAGACAAAAATTGTTTTACATCAGCTTAACCTTTGTGGTGTGCCATGGTTGTAATCAAAGATACTTCTTAGTTGCTTATTTTCGATTATTTGAAGTTTAACGATGTTAGTAACTACAACTAGGTAAATTAGTGTGGGCTTTACTAACAAACAGTGAATACATAATTGAGTCCGGGCATTAAATAAATTAGAATTTATTTTGATGAATGGGAAAAGGTTAGACAAAGCTGATTTTCCGCTCGTAAATTTACTGTTTATATGTGGTTTAAAAGTGATTATGCTGCCTAGACTAACGCAAAGCCACTCTAATTTTTAATTTATTAACTATACTGGGTCTTCTTTTGGTGAAAAATATTGCTTTGGTTCGGTAGAGCAGGGTTTCGTCACAGTAGAACGAATTGAATATCATTGGATCATGTAGCGAATAAAATAACGGATCATGAATCAAATGGCTTTCAGCTGTCAACGCCCAAGCTAATAATAATTGAAAATATTACCTGAAAGATCGGTTCCGAAATAGAACGTGTAGAGACGCTTGATCGAAACAAATAAAACACATATCACAGAATGATCCACGTTACTGATTCACCCGCAGTAAAATGCCCGCGAGGTCTAAAGATGCCAATGCGATAGCATGCCTGTGAGATAACGGTGACATAACCAGCGAGCGAACGTTCTCGTAATTACGAAAGGGAGAAGAAATCGCTGATGAGCATTTATTATTTATTGTTATGTAAACACATTTTCTTTTGCACAGGCTTGGACCCCACGCAGTTGCCACAACGGATTCGTTATTTCAAAATGCATAAAGGGATAGAAATCCTTAATCTATCCAAAGTCCCAAAAACTGTAGCCATCTCCCCTTTGTACATTGCAAGCTTATCCCCTCACGGTCTCTCCACGGGACAACTTGACTTTATACCCTCAAGATACTATACACAGCCACTTATACGAATCCTTTTTCGAGTAATCATCCTTAAAATTCTCATCGTCACCTAAGACGATAGTGACCTCGCGATTGTGAATAGAAAAATACGGCACGGAATCCACCTTCCCCCTTCTCATGTCCTGAGTGACTGTGGCTCTCTTTCCCTCCCTGGTCTTCACCACATGGCGAGACAGTCGAAGAGGAGCCCCACTGGTCGCGGCCCTTTCACTAGCTCGTTGGGGGCGTCTTCAAGTAATTATTGTACTTAACTTGGCACGGTGTCTGAATGTAAAAATACTCCTATCATTATAATCATATTTTGTGGAGGCTGGAAAATATTATTGACAACCTGTATAAGTCTCCTATTCCAGCGAATACCAAATTATCTAAACTTGTACAGGTTCTAACAATTCCTATATCTGTTTGAAAGAAAGCTTCCCCCCCCTCCCTGACATGGCAATTACCCCGACCGAATATTATATGAATGATGCCGCCGTGGAGTTATTAGTCAATGAAAATTTACATATTCAAACGATAGTTACACTCGTATTATCCGAGGACAGATGGCATTATGTAGAGTGGGGAGGTCTCGCGTGCTGAGTGCCTGTTGACGTTCTATAAATTACTGGATAACGGCCGAAATTGATGTTTGTCACGTCGGCTTGTCATAGGTCACTCTTGTGCCCAACTTCATGAAAACGTTTAGGCTTGATTTCCAATTCAATTTTCTGCTAATTATTCGAAACAACACTACCAACTACTGGTACTTTGTAGAGTGTTCCTCGAAGATAGTTCAATGGCACTCTCTGTCGGTACCACCACGTGACATGATCATGGCATGATATACTTTGTCAATAGTTCGCTTAGACTAAAATTTTTGTAGGTCAGAACAGAAAGTTATTTCCAGTTGCTCTAAATAATCCCACAGTTCCAATGATTATCGGCCACAGGGCAGATATTCGAACACGAGCCAAGCCAACACTAAATCTAGCAAATCTCTCATCGGAAAAACATCACCAGAAATCCAGAAGTCTTTTAAGTTTTAAATTTTCAGAAAAATATGACTGGAGGTCAGGAAATAATTATTTTTTTAAAGAGAAACAGAATTTCATTATATATTACATGGGTTCATTACATATAGTTGCCTGCGGCCAGAGCACCTCTAACCAAAACTAAAATAAAATTAATACGTAAAACTAATTTATACACTTATTCCTATTCATATAAACTAGGCGAAAAAAACTACAACTAATTTGTTTATACTTTCACAAATTTTTTTAAAATATTAGATACAAAGAATACCGGCAATTATTTTAGCCACGTGACCTTTATCTGTAAATAGGCATTTATATGTGTTCTTGAATATGATCTTCTTTGTTTTAAATGTTTGTACTACATGTTCATTTGTCATTTTGTAGCAATTGTGGGAATGGGAGCTGCTGAAAGCATGGGTGATAAATACGTGGAATTTGTGGGTAATTTTTCCATTCAATCCCTTCTTTAAGTTGAACTTATACTGACTAGTCTGAGCACACGGATTTTTCTTTTCCTAAGGAACTTAGAAAGCAGGCAACGCACTTTATATATTACAAACTCATCCCTCGATCTACGAGTACATGTGGCAACTGTCTTTGACATAATACCCTCTTAAGAATTAACAAATTACACCAAACTCTACCCATCCAAATCTTCTAGTCAACTTCTTGTCTAGTAAGACTCATTACAATCTTCCTCGACGCCTAAAACGGCGGTGGCCTCATCAATCTTTTGTAAACAGCAAAATAGGTCATGGGACCGGGCAATGGTCATGCCCTGAGCAGTGGCTCTCTTGCTCTCTCTCTCCGAACTTAGATACCATGCGGAATGGTAGGTGAGGGAGGCGGGGGGAGTCCGCTCCTTCCAGCGCTTCTCGTAGTTTGCTGGAGGAATTACCGTGGGGAGGGAGCTCTTCGGCAGAATGTGTTTGTACATTTTGTATAAATCCAAATTGCACATAAGTATGAATAAATTATTACATCCCAAGTAACGATGATATTCGAGCAAATTTTAACTTTTCAAATAAAGATATTTATATATAATCTAGCGAGAACTCCTTCCCTTGACCGTGTCCCTTTCTCCAGTCCAAGCAGACGACAGCGGACATTACAATAACGGATTCGGTGGCCCAGAAAGAGGATCCGTGTTAAGATTTCCCCCAGGAGCTCCTCAGATAGCATCCCTTCTCTGGGACTTGGCTATAGACCGCCGTTCCTCCCAATCAACAGTTTCTTACCTAAAACTCAGCCGCTTTGATTGGCTCAATCTCCTCCCTCAATGATATTTGTCACTACCAACTTGTTGGCTTGTGTCTGCTCTAAATGACTCAATTATAACTTTCCCTACTCAGTATTTGATCCATAATTTTGATTAATTTCTGTTTAAGCTCTCATCTAAGTTAAAGTTAGTACAGGTGTTATTTTTAGATATTCATTGTTTGCTTTAAACCAGAAACCTTTATGTTTTCATGAGTTCCCTGGTCGACTTGAAACATGAAATTTTGCATAGGGTTTGAACATAAAATCAAAGGGTCTGATATTTGGGCATAAAAAAAAAAGTCTCCATAAAACATTAATTAATTAATAACTTGGTAATTAAAACCAATATTTTTACTTAATTTAATGTAATTTCTGTTGGTTTTTCGTCCTTTAATTAGAAAATCTGTGTTCACAACGTTCGAAAGCTTCATGTCCCGAGCCACAAACCTCAGAAATTCCCTCCCTATTTCCATTCATGATGCTCCTTCACTTCCAATCAAAAACCCATATCATTCATTACCTCTTTACCCTTCTGTCAAACCCTTTTTACTGATTAGTAAAGTAAGTATGATTATGCGTTATGTTATTGGATATTTATGTGTGTGTGTAATTTTCTTCCTCCCTAGTAAATATGTTCATTATAATTGTTCTAAGGGAACTTAGTCTCAGAAGAAAGTTTTTATTTTCAGTGATTCAAAAAAAGTGTGTTTCCCGGGCGGAATTCACCCCGCTACGCCATCTTGAGAGACGAAAGCCCCACCCCCCTTTAAAATGTTCAGATTCATCGCCTGAATAGTAGAATATCAAAGGCCGTAACGCTGTTGCAGAGACGGAATCCATAAAACCAATTAAAAGTGACTTCTTTCAAACTGTTATCTCATTACGATTATCTGAGAGACCATTAGCAGACAACGGCGGAGGGTGACGGTGACTTCTGATTAAACATTTTTTTGGAGGAAATGGCGGTGGTTATCCAGGATTAATGCAATTTTTTTGTTTTGTTTTTTACACTTTGGAGAACTTCAATTAACCTTTCGCAGCCAAGCGGGTACCGTTAATGTGATAGTCTTATTTCAACCCCCCCACCCCAATACTTCACTGTACAATACAGTTCCAGTTTGAGAGTTCCAGTGTGGAGTTTTTGAACTAAACAACTTTTCCATGAATAGCCCTCAGCGATGAGCGTTGAGGTTGGTACCATTGCACTAAGGATTTTATTTCCTGTATGCAGCGTACCTATCCTGTACGCTGTAGCACATCGCACTCCACATGTGCCTTTTGTACCATTATTTGAGTCAACCCTCTACAATTTCTTCCTTCTCTACTACAATGTTATCATCTCCGGTGACCTAAGTACCAAACTCCTATCGGATTCCCACAAAACGCTCCTGTCCTCTCATGACATAAGCCAAATTTCTTACAATATCTAGACCCCAAGTTTTTCTCCTAAAACTATAACCTGTAACAATCTGGATGGCCTTTCCTCCAAAAATATTTTACCAGATCTGGAAGCCCTGGATTAGAATACTATTTACTTCTGCCCCACAATTGACTACATGGTGGACCTCCTGAATGCCCAAGGACTCCTAGAAACCACTAATAGCCGCCGGCTCGGTCCGTAGATATGCCAAGACTTCATTCTTGCAATGTAAGCGTGAGACTGCCCGAAGATCCTTCAGACGCACAAGGCTTGTAGACGACTACCAGGCGTTCAGGGCACTCTGCAACTTGACCCAAGCAACAGTCCGGCAGGCGAAGTACTTTCATGATGGTTTCATGGATTTATAAATCCAAAAACTCCTTAAAAAAATGTCCCTATGTGAGGAGTCACACATCAAATAGAGGAGTCTGGTGCTCATATTTTGTGTCTGCCTCCTTAACCACTTCACCATCTTCGTCATCATATAGTTCATAGTTAGTTATTCTTAGGAGGCTTTGTCCAGAATCATTTTTTTTCTATTATATTCTATATAAAGTTTTGAAGGGGAAAAAATTAATAAATAAATAAACAAACAACATACAACGCAGATCAGCCATGAGTGACCTCGGAATTCAGTATTCTGCGGTCTGGGTATTAAAAAATATATTTTTCATAAGTGAACTAGTCAGAGAAACGTATTACGATCATGCCATAAATCGATTTTCATGAAATAAAATCAGTTTCGGGCAATTTTAAATAATATACTGCGTTGTTTTTATAATATATCTTAAAAGATCCCAAGTCAGGCAGTTTAAAGCAATTTGGGTAAATAAGCCACCCTATTTTCCACAGAAAGTGAGAAAAACAACAATTAAAAAATATTCAGGGTACAAATGCGATCTACCACACAATCAAAGGTCTCGTTACGGTTGCGAAATTATTTAACTAAAACTTTTCATGAATTTCTGTAAGAATAGTTCATTAAAGCCTTACCAAAAAATACAAGGTGGACCTTTAATTTGATACCCTACTTGGTATGATAGACAAATATTCATTTTTTTACTAATTAATAGATTAAGGGCATCAAGGAAAACTTTCATGCAAAACATCACCTCTCTATTTGAAACTAGGACTGTGAAAAAATTGTGAATACACATATGAGTTTTAACGACTTTACATCACTTAAGTTCAGTTTAGCCCCAACGCATATTATCAACCGAAATGATCTAATCTTCAACTTGACAAACTATAGAAAAATATATAGATTTTCAATTTCAAATTATTTATTAATTAATGACTCATACCTATTTATTATGGAGATGATAGTGTTTTTCATGCCTTCTGTGAGGCCTCAAAGTAACATTGTACGCTATTAACAGGGTGCTACAAAATAACATTGTACGCTATTAACAGGGTGCTACAAAGTAACATTGTACGCTATTAACAGGGTGCTACAAAGTAACATTGTACGCTATTAACAGGGTGCTACAAAGTAACATTGTACGCTATTAACAGGGTGCTACAAAGTAACCTTGTACGCTATTAACAGGGTGCTACAAAGTAACATTGTACGCTATTAACAGAGTGCTACAAAGTAACATTGTACGCTATTAACAGAGTGCTACAAAGGCCAGTGAAAACATTGAGGTTTCCGTTTTTGAAAAAAAATTTACGAACTCTAAAAACCTTTAAATCTTTGAATATTGACGTGGGCCGAATTCCGCCGATCCGAAACATAAATAGTACATAACATTTGACAGCTGAATGGAAATCTCTTTCAAGAGTAAATCCCACTCAATTTTACAGACGGCCTTGAAGAATTTATATTCGGCCTCGCTTGCCAACAATTTTTTTTTTTCAATATTGATGGGCCAGTAGGGAGAGGCTCTTCCACGCATGTTTGTGTGCTTTACAATATCAGCCGTTATCATTTTATACAATCAACCTTAAATCGTAAAGAAATATTCGACAACCCCCTAGGCCACGCGGAATATTTTGAGGTAAATGCACATATTTGCAATATTTTAGTATTTAGGTATTAACCTTATTCCACCTGCTGTCACTATAGTATTACTTACAAGTTTAGTGCAAAGGGCAACCCTCTCTGCTGACCAGCAAGATACAAAGATTGTAACTTGCCAAGCTACAATAATTTTAGTTACTAAGTATTACCAAACACTTACTTTCTTTCTTGTTATGCAGACATAAACAGGATGTTGAACTATTAATAAATTTAATTAAAAGACCTCTCTCTTATCCACCTATATGCCGAACTCCCTACAGAAACTTCTACTCTTTTAATTCAGCAAGATCACGTTCAAGTATCGCCTATTCTGTTATGGGCTGTAGTCTCCTCAGAGATTGATGCGGAATCGACCCCAATATTTAGTCACTGGGAGTTCTGGCACTGGTCAGTTTTCTCCCCTCATGTCCTGAGGCGTCTGTAGCCATTCGGACTCTCCTTTAAACTCCAATGCCAGCCTCCTCTCCTACGGGAAGGTGACAATTCCGCGGTGCATTGGGAGATCCCTATGCTATCCTTATGTCTATATTGTAAATTAGGAATGAGGGAGTGCATCTAAATTTGAATTTGAATGTAAATTTACAAATTATTTAAAACTTTTGGTAATGAATAACAATGGGGATCCAAGTAAATATAGAGCAATTAGATAGAGCTTTAAGGATTAAGGGAAACCGGGATCCTGCGGTCCGCCCTGCTCCAGTGGTTGCCTTTATGCTGCGGTGACATTTCTCTCACAGGCTCTCAGGGGTGGGAGTGGGTGACTCTCATGAAATATTGGATAACGAATCAGAAACCACTCGCAGGGGGAACATTTCCAGGCTCTGCTCGGGCCCCGTGCATAAAGAATTGATCAACTTATCTTTCACCGCACCGATAGAATGTGCTTTTTAGGTAGGCAAGAATCCGGACGGAGTGGTTATACTTTCATTCGGGTACGGTTCAATCCTCTCTCCATAGTATGTACAATAGTACTTGCTAATATACGATGAGCTATTAGACTGGAAGATATGTTATAATTTAAGTTTTAAATAACAACAATTTTCGCTTCTCCCCATAAGGTTTTCTTTAATTGGCAAGCGCTTATCAGCCCACGCCTGTTATCCTCAGGAACTATGCTGCGAACAGCCTCCTCAGTCTATATGAATATGGTTCATCAAGCCAGAGTTAGAAATAAACATAGAGTTCTCCACAGCTTGTAGAGGTCGACAGATCAAACACGAGTGTCATAAAATAAAATACGTGACAACTTCAAAAGGTTAAAGGTTGGGATGCGTGGTCCAAATGTTGAACGGACTTTAACATTCGAGCATTTAATTAAGAGGTATGGCCCATTTGTACAGTCTAAATACCCGGGTGTTGGGTGTTTTGGCGTGTACACCAATAGATAATAAACACTTCTTATGGTAATTAATTCTGAATAACGGGGCTTTTGTGGGGCGCACTGGTGGTGACAGCAGCCCAGATACGGGCGTTGTCATATCGGACCTCTTTTCGCAACAGTGAGCAGTGTATTGCCAAAGAGTATCTGCCTCTGGTGTACAATTTGCTCTATTGATCCTCCGTGGTCTCAGAGGGCTTAAGTCAAAATCATCAACTTTAAAATTCCTTAATTTAAAACAAGTATATGAAGTCAAAAATTTGTTTTCGATACCGTTGGGTGTAGCAAGCAACTGATATAAAAGTTAATTTCAAGTTTACCGACTGCCTAATGAACATAATACATTCATATCACCAATAGACACTTTTATATAGCAATCGATTTTGACCACTCCGAAATTCTCCGAATATTCCTGGTCCACTCCAGTCCATCTCAAAATTCCTTTCCGTCACCAGTTCTCTTTAATTTATACATCTGCGACCTTCCGAAACATACAGAATTCTCTAAAAAGTCTCTAAAGACATAAAACCCTGAAGTTCACGTCGTATAGATACCGTTACAAGCAGGCTTCAGAAACATTTCAAGAAAATAAATAACTTACGCAACAAATTGAACAATACAATAAAGAGTATTCTCATTAATCATGCTCATATTCCTTGGTCCAGATTAAGTATCTTACTCTGTATAGAGGATTATAATTCAAAGAGTACATAACAAATACTAAATGTCTCATTTACGGAATGATTCCTTAATTCAATAAAAAATTTCTTAAAAACATAAATTAATCCTGCATAAAACCAAAAAGCGTTCTGTCCTGACAAGCGTCTCTCCTGTTCCGAGTCCCACCAGTCGATGAAATAACGGCAAAGCTAGAAGTAATCAATCTTGGCAAGAGAGTCATAAATGGATTACCACTTCATAAAAAAAATATTTGCAACGCTATCCGATTTTCGTTTTCAAACATAACATTTATTTACAGCTAAACAGCTTTTTGTTAAACAATTTTTTCCAAAATTCAGTTTCAAAGCTTGAATATGAAGAACTTATGGAAATTGGATGGAACATCACCAAGTAGCCAATTAACATTGTTAGCTCACAAAACGTAATTTTGTACGTTGTACGTTACCACCTTAAAAGTTTAACTTCTCTTTTCGGGCTCAACAACGGCCAAACTGTATCTCATTTATTAACTTGTTTTAACATGAATTTGTAAGAGTCTGAAGGAAAGAGGATTTATACAGCAACTTTTAATAAATACTTTTATTTACACTACCAGACGACAATAAAGACTCATTACAACAAAGACCTGCATATACACGTAGTATCACAAGATGAAGAGACAACTTAAAGAATTTAAAAGCTTTGTATCTGAAGGAAGTGGTGCCGCTTGGGAGTCAATCGATGTGTTTATGAAGAAGCTTTATAAATCCAATTGGAAAATGATCACTCACTAGTTCAAAGAAATAAATCCTGCTGTTGGTATGCGCGAAGAAGATGTGACCAAGAGAATTAAAGAAAACGAGTTCAATTTTAAAACAGATGAGAAAATTGTGCAATCGTTTTGAAAAAATCAAATGAAGGAGAACGAAACAAACGACCATTCTCTACCACTGTAGTGAAACATGAAGAAGTCATTGGAAATTTCAACCAATGCATCAAATGGGCAATGGAGAACGATGTGCACTGGCAGTAGATTCTTCTTCTCCATCTCCGATAAGAAACATTAAACAAAAGTTAATTATATCATAACAAAGATCTACTCTAAGTTTTTTTGCAAAAATAAAAGAGTTTTCCCTAAATAAAATGAATAAAGGATTCTATATTACCTATATGTGTGCATTATAGACTTTATAATATTTGAACTTTTTTTAAATATTTTAAAGCACGTTTTGTATTACACACAATAAAAAGTACGTCTATTGTTCCCCAACCTGTATAATCCGTATTTTTCACTATTCTGGAGACCCTCTAGCAAAACGGATTAGCGAGAGTGCACTATACTGATAAAGAATTTCAGGTATGAGAGCTCAAGCTGACAAGTAAAGTATTTTGTTGGTCTCTGTGTACTGCGATATACCTCGCCAAAAAGACAAAACCAACCTGAAAGTGTAAACGTATCCTACATGTTCTGTTATAGCTGATGGTACAGGTATACTCCTGATTGCAGTTGGATATAACTTAATAATTTCAGATAGGTGGTATCTATCGTAAATGACACATCCCAAAATAGAGATAAAAGACAATTACCCAGTACCAGTTCGGAAAGTCAAACCTCTCCCATTGTCCTCAGTGACAGTCGCACAAAAGCGGTGCAGACATTTCAGCCGATTCGGTGCCGAGGATGTGTATTCGATTCCCTCTCACACACGCCGAAATGTTTCATCATTTAAACCCTTGTCTTGGCGGCAGGATGGTTATCTTGTGTGATTTATAAAACGAAATGCAGCGGCCATTATGCAAATTAATTCCAGAAACAAACGAATAATAAGTGGGGCACGCCTCGCGGCGTGTGTAGAATCTTCTGGGCGAATCGGACATCACGGGTATTATTCATGCAACACTTTCATTTTTTTTTTTTTGCAAGCACTTCATTAGCATTCATCAATACCATCTCCACTTCATGTTTGACTATGCAAGCTACTATCAAAGGTGGAGAACATTTAAAAAAACAAAGCAGTACGGTCACCTGGAGAACTACGAAACAATTAATTTCTTAAATAATTGCTCCTAACGAATCTTTTACAGCATTACAACTTCCTTTGTATAAGCATCCGAGACCCAAACAGTAATCTGGGTATATCTTCTTAGCTTCGTGATTCTCATACCTACAAACGGTAGTTATTAGTAATCCGACTAGTTAGTAGGAAATGCTTAACGGCTCGTTATTGAGTTCACATGACGACATGTGCCTTGTGAGTTTGGTGAAAAGTGCCTGCAACAGTGGATTTGAGGGTGTTAAATTTCCCTTTATATCTACTCCGTGTACCTGTTAAACAAAATACCACACCGAGCAAACTTGATAAATTGCAAGACTACGCATGAACTAATTGAACGCCGAAACACACTTCCTGTGTGGTGGAGGACAAGCAGAATAAATGTTGAGTAATAAAAATTTTACCGATTGCCTTATAAAAGGCAGATTGTAATTATAGCCCAATAAAGAGTATTTGCCAGTAAAAAAAAAAAAAAAAAATTTATGGGTAGCAGGTACAAGGGCTATAGATGAATCGAGTATACGAGGGCGGTAATGTTCCTTCAGCGTTGCTATCTGCGAATTATATCATAATACAGATCGGTATAAGAATTTTAAATTGATACATAATCAATAGCTTTTGGGATTTCTTCGCTCACTTAGGATCAAAGGCATTTAATGAATAGTAGAGGAGAAGCGGTGTGTCAAAGAAATCTTTTTCACCAGATATACGTACAATACTCCAATTGACTTAAAAAATACTTAATTGCCATATACATAACTTTTATAATAGAGCGAAGTATTATGCATGAGGAATAGGGGAATATGGAAATAGTATAAGCGGAATACTACATTAATCCTTTTGTACATTTGTCTCTAAGATTTATTGTTCACAACATCTTTTACCCCAGATGCTAATAGCAACAAATCCTGCCGTTGAGAACTAATCTGTAAACTTTCTAAAGCGTACGGAAGAAGAACACTCAGCCAATGAGACGTCTGCTCTACCACGTGCTACCTCGAAGGTCTTGAACGTTATTGAACAATGGCAGGACGGACAGGGTACGTCTACGATATCAAACGCAATGCCGCCCACTTCTACCAGTGCAGAGTATTGCCTTTCGTGCCTTTGAAGAATGCAGATAAAATAAACTACTATACCCACACGAAGGAGCTTAGAAGCTGCTATCAACAAACCGTTACATTTCAAAGCGTACTTATTGGCTCTGGCTTCAAGATAGGAAGCAGGTGCCGTTTTCATTGACAGTTATGTAGTAAGAATAATCACACTGTTGACAATAACGATTGCTTCTGTAGAACTTTATCTTGTAAGTAGAAATTGTGATTTCATACAACTCACTCATAATTCTCTACTGTAATTATCAGTAAATTATTTGAACATCCACTTCCTGTTCCAGATCTCCCTTATGAGTATTTGTTTCCTACACACTCAATCTTTACTGTTATCAATTCCTTGTAAAGTATATATATGTCTTAGCCGCAGCTCCGGGCATTGCTCATTTAGTAGTCATATATATTGCACATTTTGTGAGTTATACGTAATAAAGCTTTCTTATGAAGTCCGGATTAGTGATAATTGTAATTGACGAGGCAGCGTAAGGTGATTACGCGTTTCGTGGCGGCGGTCCATAGTTGGCAGTTAGTCAAAAGGTTGTTCAGGTATCCCCCCCCCCCCTGGTTCTGATTGTAGCGTGTACAATACTGTCCTCAGTTCGGGGTGGCCAATGGAAATTTATTATGTTCAATGTAAAAACAAAAAAAAAACTCGTCGGAATGAGTTTGGTACGTGGAATTTCATTTACGTAAACACAAGTGACATTTCTTTCAAATCGTCTTTACTACAGGTGGCCTTTCGTGCAAATTTTAACGGGATACGGGACTCTTGTATTGAATATCGATCAATGGAGAACGGTAAGCAAAACAACATGGATTCCGAAAATTGCCTTTAGATTACTTGCTTTTGAAAGGAAAGGGGCTCCGCGTTGGTCGAAGTGGATTCCCTTTTATTTGATCACCTCCAATTTCTCTTCCTGGAATGCGTCGTAGCGGGGTTGTATCCCAGTTTGGTTTAGGCCCGCGTTCCTGTTGTAGCATGGACTGCCAACCGTGGTGAAGGTATGAGCTTTTTTACGATTTTTATTTCGTTTCTATTTCGTAATATAAATATCAATATTCAGAACTGATTCTTTTATGTCGCAGTTTTTTAGCTTCGTAACTCTCGGCACGATAGGCACGTCGAAAATAAAATTTTCAAAATTCATCAAATTCCTTAAATCGGTTGTCTTACAGGGTAGATGCTACATAAAAATACTTTCCTACATGACTAATATTTTTTTCTTTTTAATTTTTCAACAATTTTTATTAAGATACAATTACAATCTGCTTTATTAGGCAATAAGTAATTGAGATAAATGTTATCATTCATACCATATTTACAATTCGCGAGAGCCACAGACGCTCAGGATATGATTAGAGAAACTGGCCATTGCCAGGACTCCCACTAACACTTAATTATAGCAGGTCACGAGGCCACTGCCATTTTAATCTCCGAGGAGGATTATAGGGATGAGTGGTGCAGTGCAATGACTGTGCTACGGAATTAGGGTGGTTGGATAGGTTACTATGGAATTTTATGAGCTTGGAAGGGGTGAGTACAAGAATGTAGGGTATATTCAGATCATTGTGGAGGGTTTTGTTGCTGACATAATAAGGGGCATTTACTATTGTTCTCAGGACTTTTGATTGGAAGGATTGGATGCGCTTGAGGTTCGACTTTTTTAATGGCCCCCATAGCTCTATTCCGTATGTCCAGATTGGCTTCAGTATAACTTTGTAAATAAGTAGTTTATTTTCTATTGAGAGATGGGATGTGCTTCGAAGTAGTCTGTACAGTTGTCCAAAGCGTCTGTTTAGTTCTTGTCTTTTTAGCCTCGTGTGTGGGTTCCATGTCAGTCTTTTGTCGAGATGGGAGCCTAAATACCTTATTGTCTCAGACACAGGGAGAGGAATCGAATTTAAAAAAACTAGCGGACAGGACTTGCGGCAGAGGGTGAAGGTTATGTGAGAGCATTTTGCTTCATTGACCTTGATTCGCCATTGGTAGCACCAATACTCGATCTCATAATTGTAATTTATGAACCCATTAATACCTTGTATGCTCTCTTACTCACTAGATACACCCATACCTTCAGTTTAAAAATATTATGCCAGATAAATTATCTATTTATAAAAATAATATTAAATAGTAATTGATGTCTTAATATAACATTACATATCCGGATTAATTAAAGGCAAATAGGTTGTGCTAAGAGTCGACGAGCTGTTCTGTTGACTTGACAAACATCCATAATTAACTACTCACCGATCCGTAGGTCCTGGTAAAGGCGGGTAATTGGCATCGGCAAACAGATGGAACAACACCCACGGGTTTTCGAAAATACCCAAAATCGGAGAAACTTGATACCACGTAGGGATACATTAACTTAAAATTTATTGATAGACCAAAAGACTAGTGGCCTCATCTAGGATAACATTAATTATGAACTAAATTGAATTTTTCTGAAATTTTTTCAATTACCTAGGCAGTGAATTTTGCTGATATTTAAATGCAGTATACATTTAGAGATACCCGGTACCACTTCACGAAGAAGGATACGAGTAACTGGAACCAGGATGGGCATTTTGTTTTTGATCAGTTTTAATTGAAGTAAAATTTGAGTATATATCGAGGTTGGCTAGAAAGTAATTTCGGTTTTTTAGTGTGAAATAAAACTCAATTTTTTCTATACAAAAAATGAGCTCTAATCAGTCAAATATCTTCCATTCTGTTCGATGACCTTTTGCCATCTTCCTGGTAACTTCATGATCCTGCGCTCATAGAACTTCTGGTCCTTATCAGCGAAAGCTCAACTTCAAAATAAATGATAATCCGATGGTGCCAGGTCGGGCCGTATGCGACATCACTTCCCATCCAAGCTCCAATAGTTTCGTACGTGTTGATAAGATGTGTGAGGCCTCGCATTGTCTTGGCGGAACCCAAATATCGAGGCTTCTTTACAAGTCCAAGACGTCTTATATGATTTTCAATTGTTGTGTGCGATACATTCAACTGTTGCAATCTCTCACACAGTTATACAACTATTCGATTCAATTATGGCTTTCATTTTGTCATCGTCAGAAGGCCGACCAGAACGTTGGTCATCTTTCAGTGAATCTTCAGAACGAATTTTTTTAAATCAATTCTAACACGTGCGTTCTGTCAAACAATCGACACCATAAACTTCACATATCTCTTTGTGAGCCTCAGCCGCTTTTTTACTTTTATGAAAATAACAACAATCTTTATTGTGCAATAATTACAATCTGCCTTTTATAAGGCAATAATATTACAGATAAATGATCTCATTCATACCATATTTACAGTCATCATTCACTCGCTCATTCATACAATAGGACATGATTGGAGAAACTGGCCATTGCCAGGACTCCCACTGTCACGCGATTATAGCAGGTCACGAGGCCACTGCCGTTTCAGTCTCCGAGGAGGATTATAGGGATGAGTGGCGCAGTGCAAAGACTGTGCTACAGGATTAGGGTGGTTGGAAAGGCTACTGTGGAATTTCATAAACTTGGAAGGGATGAGTTCTAGAATGTAGGGTATATTAAGGTCGTTATGAAGGGTTTTGTTGCTGACATAATAAGGGGCATTTACTATTGTTCTCAGGACTTTGGATTGAAAGGATTGGATACGCTTGATGTTCGACTTTTTTGCTGTCTTATGAAAATTAAAAAAAAAAAAAAAAAAAAAAACTACTCTCGAAAATGCTTATTTTTGCATTCCATGTTGAAACTGACAGTTGTAAAAAAAAAAAAATTCACGGAATTTCTTTCTATAACAACCTAAAGGTACCGACTAGCAAATGTCAAAAGAAAAAAAAAATTAAAGAAAATAAAAACAAAAGTTATAGCGAACATTATTCTAAAAAGAATAACTAAACTAACATAACGCTAATTACTGGTGCAAACCGAAATCACTTTCTTGCCAACCCAATATTTTTCAAAAGTGGACTTTTTTCGAATATCCCATTTCAGCACAAGGGCATTCGGTTTTCAAGTGACAACATGGCTAGTTATCAATGTGGTTTCAGACGTCCGAATTATGCTTGGACACCTAAAAGTTACTTTTTTTAAAACGTTTTTAAATGTATCACAAACAAAAATAAAAATCTAGACACAGGTACAATGTTTATAGAGCCATTGAAAGTCTTTTCAAAATTTGGAGCGCACTTGCAATCGATTGCACGAGTTATAGGGAAGGTATCATTATCACCGTACTGAATAAACAAAATTGTTCATCATTGATTGCAGATGATTTTTATTTTAGCTTCAAAATCAGCTGGAATTCTCTCATCGCCTTGAAAGAATATTCCTACGAGGCCAAAACCAAAGAGATACAATAAAAAAATGTTTACAGCCGAAGCTTCTGGAATCTTAAAATGTAGCTCACTTCTCACACTTTTTTTACCATAATATCCATTATTGTATTTAGACAGTGCGTAGCCCGGTATGTTGTTGAATCTTTAAACTTTCAGGTCGACTGAATTTGTATAGGACCTCTGCCGACTGCATAGTGCTCTGGAATCAGAATTATACATGACTGCCATAAGTATGCAACTCAGAGAATTCTCAGGCTTTCGCTAGCTCTCGATGAGATGACCTCCGGCAGCATTTTGCTGTAAGAAAATAAGTCTCGTAGAACGAGAAACAACGTACATCGCATTCATCGAGTTTTGCAAGGTTTTTAATTCTAACTAAATATCTATTACAATCGTATAGTTATTTGGAATAACTTTCATTAATCTTGGATGTAAACATATTCGCTCCTTATTCATTGAAAGATTCTGGTTGGAATCCTTTTGGAATAGAGGCAAAGGAATGGTACCAAATTGTAACCTTAAGCTTCGCTGTGTTCCTTGAGCTAGGCGAAGCATCCTTCAATTTTCTAAATAAATAATTTTCGATCGAAATGGAGACCACTCCAACCCAAAGGTACAAACAACAAAGGCAGAAAGATAGACAACACCCCGTACCAAAACGAAAGTAAAACCTCACCCTTCGGGGTTTCCAAAAAATGGGGGAGTCATATGAAATAGAAGACTAGAATACTTTACGTTTATTATCGCTTATTCATAAACTCCTCGTTTTTGTACGAAAGATTTCCTTTTGAAAGTCTAAACACATTCTGAGGTGTTGATTAATAATCGTGGCCTTGTAATGATTACCCCTCTCAGTCCCGCAAAAAGAGGGAATAAATCGGGAATTGAAGCAGATTAATCCCCGGGAGCCCCTAAAGCCAATGTTGATAGTCTTCAAAGAGCGATTTGACAGAGAGAGAGCCAGTCAGTAATCCAAGCTGCCGGGGTAAGCCCACTGACATATTAGCGGTTTTTCAGTCTCCCGACACACCGGCGAAAACCTACCATGCAATACAGCTCGTCGGATAAGCGTTTATACTTTTATCAGCTGGAATAATCAGTCAAAGATTAATTTTAGGTAAACTGATGAGTTATCTGAAGAAGCGACCTATATTTACGTACCATTTTCCTAAACACATCTGTCATCAACATGAATAAACAGATAAAATTTGACGTTACCTCATCTGACGGTTGACTAAAGAAGCATTGATGTATTTTATTCCTAGACACGTCACTCGTCAACTTGGAGAAACACAAAATAACTTAATGTTGACTGATGAAGGTGAATTCAAAATACGCGTATTCTTTCCCAGGGGCCTCATCGAACACCGCAACACTGCATGAAACCTCACTCTTATCTCTCACAATAGGTAGATTTACTCGGACACAATGCACTATTTATCTTGGGATAACACTATAAAGATATCATTGCATGACCTCACTTTTGCCCTACAGAATGACTCGCACTATCTAGAATAGGTAAATATGATATCTAATCGGTGCAAACGCGCAATATAATTCCCCGTGTAACGTTCACAATTGTTTGACTTCCCTGCATCTCTTATCAAAACGAAGTCAGTATCTTATCTAACCACCTATAAACAATTTCGTCTCGGTAGTCAAATAACAGTCGATTACAATCATAGTCTTTCATAGTCTGGTTATTTCAGTTTTCCCTATACATAATAATTAAGGCAATGTTTATTCATATATTCTTTTATAAATTTTAACAAATTACATCGATACATTCAACATACATCAAAAAATAAATAAATTATCGGAAATGTCTTTTCTTTCTTGGTCTATGAAATCTAGTGGTCCCAAGTTTACAAGCTTGTGTTACTACAATATTAGATTTCCACGTCTAGAACATTCGATATTGGAGGGAATATGAACTACAGGAAAATTCAACGAATGGGTCACCGAAAGAAAAAACTTGAATTATTTTCAATAAGTTTGAAACGACTTCACTACGTTGTATATTATATTGTAAATGCAATTTAAACTACGGATTTATTCAATAGTTGTTGTTTTTTTCATCTTTGTCAAACCAGCCCTTAAAAAATATTAATTAATAACTATCTACGCTTGAAAAAATTTTTTACTATAATCATTACAGTTTAACTTACAATCAATCAATCAATCAATAAGTATCTTGAATAAAATACATTGTAAAATTTATTTTTGAATTTCTTCGTCAAGGCACAGTAAAGTAAAACAATGTACTATGCGTGCTTGGAAATTCTCATCCACAGTATTTAAATTACAAATATGAAACAATAATGACTAAGTGCATAAAATGAATGATAACAGAACTATGGTTTGTTAGGCCAAATAATATTTAAAATAATTTTAAATGGTGAATAAAAAAATAAATAGTGAAAGTACATACTTTTAATAATTTTTCTTTCAACAGTGCTTTAAATTTTTCAATGTGTTATAGTTAGGCAATGATTTGGTCACAGAAAATATTATCCAATCATGATGCCATACTGAAGTTAAGCCGAAGGTACTAAGGGATATATTCATATCACATCTACTTCAAACATAAGGCACTTAATTAAATGCAATATTTCAAGCTGTAGTTGTTCAAACCATAAACTATTTCAATTTTCCTTGTCAGGAGTAAGATTAAGAAAAACACACCTGATAATGATAAATTTGTAGTCAATTTTGCTTCTTGTATTAAGGGTCATTTATAAGCGATAACATAATAAAATGTTTGTGATCAAAGCGTGAAAGTGTTTACGAGTAAAGATCAGTGATTTTATGTATTGGCTTACGGTCCTTCCGAGACAGTAAGGTATTTAGGCTTCCATCTCGACAGAAGGTTGGCATGGAAGCCATACACGCTGCTAAAAAGACAAGAACTAAACAGACACTTTGGTCAACTGTCAAACTACTTCAAAAGACATCCATCTCTCATTAGAAAATAAATTACTAATTTACGAAGTTATACTAAAGGCAATCTGGAAAAACGGAATAGACTATGGGGGGCATCAAAAAAGTCGAATATCAAACGCATCCAATCCTTTCAATCAAATGTCCTGAGTACAATAGTAAATTCCCATTATTACACCAGCAACAAAACCCTTCATAACGATCTTAATATACCCAACATTCTTGAACTGATCCCTTCCAAGTCGATGAAATTCCACCCTAATCCCCTAGCACAGTCATTACACTGCCCCACTCATCCCTATAATCCTCCTCGGAGACTAAAGCGGCAGTCACCTCGTGACCTGCTATAAATACAAGACAGTGGGAGTCCTGGTAATGCCCAGTTTCTCCAATCATGTCCAGAGCGTATGTGGCTCTCGCGCTCTTGGTCAGCCTAAACTGGCTCTTGTCGCAGCTGATGGAGGAGCGTGGGGGAGTCAGTGGCAAATCGAAGGTGAGCCTCATCACCTAGTGTGAATACAAGACTGAGTACTTTTCACAACATAAAAAAAAAATTTATTGTATTATGCACTCCTCCAAATGCATTTAAATGCAGGAAGAGGAGAAGTCGATTGTTTCTTGTATATATTATTACTTGTATTATTGTTTATTTGAGGTTTTGAAATTTAAAAAAAAAAAAAGCGTGGGGGACTCCGCATCCTCTTTTACATGTAAGGGAGGAGACAACCATGTGGATTTGGGAGGTCTCTGGGCTGTTAGTAAATCCTGTATGAATGAGCTAGTGAATGAAAAACTGTAAATATGGTATGAATGAGTTCATTTATTACAATTACTTATTGCCCAATAAGGTAGATTGTAATTGTATCACAGTAAATAAGTTCATATATATATTTATAATTCATTTTTTTTGTGAGAATTTGAATTACCTGTTCTAAAATAAAGAAGTGATGGGTTGTTTGTCTACACCATGGAAGTTCAAATTATACATTTCCATATAACATAATGAAACCAGGCGTTTTTCGTTTTACAACACTTTTACCTGTAAAAAAAAAAAGAAACAACATATAATAAGTCGATTAAACATTTAACAAGGCATTAGTGTATAGAGGTCACATTTATGTGTCAATGTCGGCGAACCGACACATAATATCTGCAATTACAGAGCCAACCAGTATAGTATGGCGTTATTCTAATCGTGTTACAGCTAGGAGTGAAATACAAAATCACAATGTTGCACTGAGAGGGAGATGTTAGGTAATGCCCAAAATAAGTGGCTTCCTCAAGAGGTAGGTCAGAAACTCATTTGAAAAAGAACAATATAAGAGGCACAGTTACGTACTTTAAATATCCTACTGTTCTCTTATTAAGGGCGCAGACGAATAATACGTTTCTTAATCCACTTCAAGGGTCGTTGTGTCAATCGGTTCTGATGTTAGTCCAGCCAATAAACAAAATTCTGATAACTTTCAAAAGCCACCACTTTGCCCAAGTCGACCACTTTCTTTTTAAAGCTTTCACTTTCTAAAGCGAGAGTGATGCCAGCGCACACGTTTGATATCATCCCGGTTACTAGATGCGTCAAACTGAGGGAATCCAACAGAACTGCAGAACCAACCACAATAAACATTCAACAATGTTGGCCAGCCAGTGGAGGTACACCAAACACTTATTTACCATCGTCAGTTAAATACTCTACTGATTCTTCATCAGTTTATTACTGATAAAATGAACGGCGGTAACCTCGCGATCTACTGTAAATAGAAATGCATGTCATTGCGTCCTGGCATTGGCCACCAGCCCGTGATTGTGCTCATAAAATCTAGAATACGTACGTAATGGGTCTGATGTAAGTTATGGTTTAGTAGCAGTGTTTCAAGCAGAGCATACCTTTATACGATTACTTTTTTGGCAGCTCATTAGCCATATGACAATGACAATACTTGTACAAAAGTGACAAGTCACCACAGAGCTCACGAGAAAAAAAATCTTGGCTGGTTTGGAAGAGGGCACGAGGCCACCTCCACCTTAAGTATTGCTCTGGGTAGAGGGTAATAGTAGATTCAAAATTCACAAACCCGACGAAACTTAGTCAAAAAGTACAAGTCAAAATGTATTCCTCTGTAAAAATATGACGCATTAACCTTGCAAGGACGAACTATATTATCCCCAGCCCACACACACACACTACATCACCTATTAAGTGACTTTAAGCAGGCAAGGTTGCCACTCACTTTTATTAATATTTAGGAGGGAGGACTTGTTGTCCTGGTAAATAGGTTCGGGTCATTACTGGATCGACCACATGATCATTACCTTAAGTGTCTCCCTGAGTCATTATTGGCTTTGCCGAGAGCATCGCGCCAGGCGGCGGTCGGTCATCCATCGCCCTATGACAAGGGCCTTTTAACCTTCGACTAAGATAGGAGGAAGAAAAAAAAACTATCCCCCTAACCAATTACAGTGTACAGAGTACTAATTAGTTTTAATTATTATGATTTATATAAAGCACAATACAACTTGAACTGATCCTTTCCAGAAGGCAATTCTCCGGTTTATTAACAAGGGGACTGAAATCGGTCCATTTTCGTTGTGGTTGATACCGTACTTCCCTGAAGTCGTCTAAAGTCACATTTTCTATCACCGAACGTGTGGAATAATAGCCATTATGACCAATTGAACAACTAACATAATGCTAATAAAATAGGCTAATACGTTCGTGACGAAGAATTACGAACTTAAAGCATGCGAAATTGTTAACATGCGTTTGGACTGATTTACTTGAGGTCGGTTTTCGGTTGAATATTGGTAAACTAAAATTTTATTTAAAATAGATATATTTTCATATTATGCATTAACATTGGCAAACTAGGAAACTTTAGCAACTAACTTCAAACCAGTTTTCGTAAACTTTTCTGCGAGCGGATTCAGGGGATCCCTTGGTTACGCAAATACGGTACCAATGAGGGAGCAAATGTAAATTTGTAGGTATGGGATGAATGCGACAGTTAATAATAATTTTTAATTTTTTTTGGAATAACTTAGGTTTATGAGAGTTTGGCTAAAGATAATTTATATTGAGTCGTCTCTCGTGACAGGGTAGATAGATCAGCCGGTAGAGCTTCTGACTAGGTATTTGGGAAGATACCAATTCAAGTCCCGATCCGGTCTGTGTTTTCTTTGGCTGTAATCAGGGTAGGAATTTAAAAATGTTACCCTCCTGGAAAGCTTCACAATTTGGTAGTATAATCTACTTAAATTTCTTCTACTTCAATACTCCTGTTCAGGGGAAATAAAATGAATTGAAAGTATTATATAATATAAACCATTGGCGCATTCTCGGAATGTGGTTTTAAAAATCATTGCGGGCCCTCATCAGGCTTTCAAGGCCCCTTCTGGAGGGTTTTTGCGTTGATCCAATGGTTGTAATTATTAACAATATTGATAACAGTTGGTACAGGGCTAAGCTCAATATTTACACATTTATTGCCTTAACAGCTGTTATCAGCACTTTTAAAGTGTACTGCTCCCATTTTTTTAACTCGAATTAAGAGCAACAGTTCAATAATTAAAAATATGTGAATAACCGACTATACATAATTATTCAATAGGTACCATATTGTACCATTCACCGCCTTAGAGATGATACTTGGTTTAAAACCATCTACCTAAAAAAAAATTGCCTCCAACCATGTTTTCAGATTCAGCCGGATTCTTTTTTCTGAGAAGTTTTGAATGTGGCACTTTAAATTCGAGCCCTCGGCGAATGGAAGAAAGACACATGCGGGATACCTGTTGAATCAGGAAAGCCCAGTATGTAAATTCCTCGCCCTAACCTCACGCGTTTGTTTTATAAGCACTCCCATTTACTACAGACCAGATAAAAGGAGTCTCCTTTTGTATTCATACTGGCGCAGTCGCTCTGTCCCTTCACGGGGTAATTTGACAGAATACATTCAAATAGTTTTCTAATAGCTTCGAACAGAATATAATTATTATCATTTAAATAAAATCAAATCGATTTTCTATCTTTTTTTTCCCCCCTATCCCCTTAAAAAATGTCACAAAAATTTCAATTATAGATTCTCAGTCGAATCAATTCACATATCAGTTTTATATTTCCTGTAGCATCGCTACATTATTTACAAGGTGTAATTTCGTATAAAAGTTATATAAGTCAATACCAGTACAATGATACACATTATACTTCACTTGTTTTTAATTTCAAAACCTCAAAAAGTAATACAACGAACAGAAAAATTTTATAGGGTTACAAGTTGCTTCTCGTACTGAGATGCGCTGATGCATTCGAAGGAGGGCATAATATAAATACATTCAATCTGTAGTAAAAAAGTCATAACCGTATCCACAACATTAGGTGATGAGGCTCACCTTTAGTTTATTACCGTGAACATTAAGCACTAAAACTAAAAACCTATACCTAGAACCTAAAACTTAAGCGTTACAGTCACGACAGCGCCCTGCCATCGATGGGGGAACGGAGCGTGGGTTATCGTGTTAAACACCGGGTTTGTCAAGTATTGCAGTGAGTCGAAAAATTTGATATGTCTACGTTGGATGAAAATTTCTATCGTTTATATTTTTCAAATTTTATATTATAATTCAGAAAAGTAAAGTGTGTAAGAGTCGTCCCTTTAGCAGTATGACTTCTAACTGAGGAGACCAAGGTTCGGTTCCTAGTTGGGGCTAGAGTTGGCTCAGTCTCATTAGGGCATTTGAGTAGATGCTCGAAAAATGAAGTAGCGATTCTTATTCAGAAAACAGAAACTAGTTGAGGGTTAGGACAATAGCGCCAGCCACACTACAGCTCAACGCCTCCTACCGACTAAGCTGACAACCTTCGGTCGAAGCATTATTTTCATGATGTGATGTGCCATTGATTCATTTTTTTTTTTTAAGAGCAAAAATTGAGAACAAATAAAGTCTTTCAATGCATATATGTTTCACAGCATTTGAATCACTATTGATCCGTTAGGATTTTTTAGCACTTCAATGTTTTTATAACTTATTAAGTGAGTATGAAACTGTTTTGTGTTGAGATCGATTCACCCTTATCCCATTAAGAGGATGAAAGGGGGATTATCAAAGGGTAAGGGTCAACACCCTGCCTCTTGTTAAGACGTGTAAGGATTGCTCTTCAAGGTCAAGAGGAATTCAAACAATCTTGTTCCACCATATCCCAGTAGATCCAGGTCTCAGTCGGCATTTCAGGTTTTAAGAGAATTTTGGAGATGGGGTGATTCCAAAACTTTATAAGGTGTGATCCTACCGGAAACGAGTCATTGCAACTTCGGTTCGGAGGGCTCCCAAAGTGTAGATTCATAAGCTATAAATAGAAAAATTTCACTTTTCGCAACAATCGTCCACCAAGAAAGATCGCTAATTACAACATCGGTATATTTATTACATATTTGATTCGTGTTCCCAGACTTAACTAAAGCCTATTAACTATTTTATATCGGATTTGACAGAAGAAAAAAGAAAAAAAAAAAAAACCGTCATAAGTTGGCTACAAACCCCGGTTTATATATTTTTAAATTTATTTCCGATGTCTAGAGGTGGTAGATATTATAATTTCATCTGAAATAATTCAGCTGTTATTTTTTTATTAAACTGAAGGAGTTTAACCCTCATGGCGAATGAATGGTCAGTAATAATGGTCCAGTTGTCAAATAAAACAGGAATTCCACTAACCGAACTTCACGAAGGATAATCAAAATAATTCTAACAAAATGTAGCACCCCACCAACAGCACAGCACGCGGTTTCTTCTTAAGGCTGTCACCAATCCATGAACTAGGCCCGTCGTCGCTTAACTTCGGTGATCGTGAACCAGCGTGTTCAAGATGGTATCGCCGTTGGCGAGATTTGAACATTTTGGACCCTAAGCTGGACGATCTCATTTACTAGACGAAGAAATGGCGCCCATTAATTTGTCTTTCCTTCATTGTGGCCGACATGCCAACAAATTATCTACTCTCAGTTTAAAGCTTATTTAATTAACATAAATTTTATTGGAATTTATTAATTGTGTCATGTAGTAAGCTAGCTCGTATCTTTTTATTATTCCAGCCGTTTATTGTGTTTTGTAAAGAGTGGGGGGGGGGCCTTGGCAGTGACACTTGGAACAGATGGTGGTTAATAGGGAGCTCGACTCCCCCCCATCGGTGGGACCCGACGCAAGGACCACCAACTGATCCACATCCGCCTGTCTGTCTGGATGCTCCTTTCAATATAGAATCCCTTCAACATTGTTAGTTACTATTTGTGAAAAGCTACCCTACATTGTGGATAATTGTAAGCCAAAGAATAAGTAAAGGGTCCTGGACCAGGGATTTTATTTTTGGTCAGTTGCTCTTCTACCCGAGCTGTTGAGATTTGAGGTCGATACTAGCAGTAAAGTCAGGTCAAATCATGTCAAGCCAGGGCAATGATAAAATCACTGTACTTCAGGTTGACCCGAAGATCGAACCGGTCAACAAGACCGGAGCGCTCTTAATTGGATATGATCGAACCGCTAATGTAAACAGACAAAGTCGTTTGATATCACGAACAAAGAACGTCTCATAGAACTTGTTCATGATTTCTGTGAATTGTGTGAGTTTACTCATAAAAAAAACAACGTACGATTCATCTTAGAAAACTACACTTTGAATAAATATCGCAAACAAACTTCAAAAAGGTACGCAAATACTTAATTATTCTATAACTTCTATCAAGAAACATCGTGATTTTTGGTTTTTAGCTAACATTATTACCTTCGTTCAAAATCTGCACGATTTTCATTGAAGTTAGTGGCGTAAAGAGCGGAATCGTTCACTAGAGGCCAATTTTGACAAGTCAAGGTCAGGTCAGATCAGCTCATGATTTCACCAATAGCATTAAAACTCGCGGCCAGGTCAGGTGCGTTGGCATTTTAGTTGCTCATTCGTTAACGATAATTATTGGCTCAGATAGAAGACCGGAGATCGTGATGTCTCGGGTTCTGTTCCCGGCTATGTCGCTACATGTTTTTTCTTCGGCTAATAATCCTTTCAACGGTTTGCCCTTCTACCGGAGCGTTCGTCGGTTCGAGTCGATAAGCCACCGGAGCCAGTGTGCGGAAGGGCGGGTGTTCGAAACCACACCAGTATCCATCCAAAATAGATTAGGGCGGGCCCGGCTGAAACATGCTTCATCGGCCGGCGACAGAAATTTATTTGTCGGATGAAACGTGAGTGGATATATATTGGGCGCGGATTCGGGACAGTCACGTCAACCGACATATGACGCCTCGATTCAACCCTCACCGCCTAAATTCACTACCCTCACTCACCTTCACACATCTGCCATTTAGCCCCCATGACCCCTTTGTGTCATTTATAACCTAACTCAATTTAAATTTAATGGGGAATTTAATCCAAAGCGTTGAATAAAAAGTCACTTTTAGGCGTCAAACTTTAAGTGATTTAACGCTCAAGTCCATTCGGACACTCCCACTTTCAAGAGCTGAATAACTAACAAATCCCAAAATGGCACAAACTACTTAAAATAATAGTAGATCATATCCAAGAACAAAATATGTATCAATATATAATTTTAGGTAAGAGGTTGTCACACAGCTAAAAAGAAATTAATAAAAGTTATCAAATGTTGAAATTTATCATATCCAATTTTATACTGTGCGGAAAACACAAAGACCAAACCACATAAACTGTGTAATGGGATTAATTGCTATACAGACGGCTCACTAACAGAAAACGGATCAGGGGCCGGCATATGGAGGAAAGATAAACCAGAATCTGGGATT